>PVIJ01007854.1:0-79142 GCA_004024925.1 Scalopus aquaticus | reverse complement strand
CTCTCCCACCCGGCCTCCCTATAGTCCTGTTATAAGTGAAACCATTCGATATTTTTCTCTTTCTTTCTGGCTTATTTCACTGAGTATGATCCCCTCTAATTCCATCCATGTCGCTGCAAATTGCATGTGTTTATCTTCTTCCCATGCTGAATAGTACTCCATTGTGTATATGTACCACATCTTCTTGATCCAGTCATCTATTTTTGGACATCTGGGTTGCTTCCATACCTTTGCTATTGTGAACAGTGCCGCAATGAATATACGGGTGCATGTATCCTTTCGGATTAGTGTTTTTGTATCCTTTGGGTAAATTCCCCAAAGTGGGATTGCTGGGTCGTATGGAAGCTCCATGTTTAGCAGTTTGAGGAATCGCCATACAGCTTTCCGTAAGTTCCCTCATATTTAAAATGAGAACTTCAACCTGATTAATCTTTAACATTTCTTTCAGTTTTAAATTTCTATGGTTTACCAATAATAAGAACGCTTGTCAGGCATTCTTTGTATCCTGTGGTATGATTTACACAGTAATGCCATTTAATTCCCATAATCATCCTATGGTAAAACAAACTTATGAGGACAATGAGCTAATAATTATTAACTATTTTAATCTTATTCAGAGCCAGATACTATTATCAGTTCATTTTAATCCACATCTCCTCCCTATGGGATACAGAGAAGTTTAATTTGCCCAAAATTTGCCCAAAAAGCAATAAAGGGTGAAGCCAGAACTTGAACTGGATAGTTCAATTTCAGGATCTCCATCTTTAGTCATGCTGTTATACTGAACATTCACTTTGTAAGGTCAAGATCAGGGATTCATCCTGTTCAGTTTACTGAGTTCATACTTCTTTGTGGCTACACACATCTTTTTTTTTCCTTTTTCATAAAAATTATTTGCATGCAAATATACTAGCTTTTGTATTTCTTTTCTCTGTGTAGTCCCCAAGGAAACTTTAAATTGCTAAATACGTTTCTGATTTGATAAATCTTCTATCATACTACCCTGTCTTTGAAATGGTAGGTGAAAGTTACTGTCATCAGCATTAGTACTGTTGCAAGGGTTGGGAATGGAAAACTATTTTCTGAAGTCATGTCTGGGCTATGGTGGGTGGATGTTTGGCTACACTGAGAAATTTAACTGAAAACTCCAGAATTACTCAAATGTTTGGAGTGGTGAGGCTTAACGTTATGACCAGCTGGCAGCAGAAAGCCAGTAATCAAACCCATAGAGAAATAGGAGATGAGGTTTTGATGGTGTGGACCTGTATCTGTTTTTATTTTGTTTTAATCTCCATAGACTCTTTCAAGAATTCTGAGTCTTTATTTTTGAATATCAGTTATGACTATATATTAGCTACATGCATATCTGTATGGGAGACTTGAAGTGAAATTAGAGGTGATTTTCTGAACAATTTGACTATATTTCTAAGAGAATTGAGATGCCAGTGAGGAAATGGAAAGGTCCATATCTGGAGCATAATGATCTACTCTGATGAAATCCACCAAGTATCAGTTATCTCTTCAATTCAGACAACCTGTAGATTTATGTCCATATAAATCAGGGTGTAATTGTATAGGGTGGTGTTAGAGAAAGCTAGAATGATTACATAGGCCAGAAATTGAGTGTTCAGTAGGAAGTGTTATCATCAAGCAGGGAACCCAAACTAAGACAGTCTCTATTCTGGGGGATGGGGTTTTGGAGGGAAGAATGAAATGGGCCTTTTGTAGGGAAGAGGTTTGCATTGTCTGTGTGTCACATTAGGAGAGTAATGTCTCTGAGCAGTGCTGACTGGTTTGGTGGTGCTTGGGCTTGTCCTTTAGGTAAGTCTCAGATGGGTAAGGGTGGTCTGCTGTGTGTGTGGAATGTCTGCTTCGGGATCCTGGTGGCCAGCTGCCCCTGCTTGGCCCGGGGTGCACTGCTGTTCCCTTTTGTCCCATGAGTGCCAGCAGGCTAAGCGGCCAGTTAAGAACTCATCAGGAGTGAACCTGCAGAATATAATCTGGGAATATGCAGCCCTGGGTTCTAGCCATGGTGGTGCCATTCGCGGTGTGATCTTGGGCTCACATAAAGCTTCTCTATGCCTCAGTTTCCTAATTTGTAAAAGGAAAAGGTAGGCTTAGATCAGTTTAATCCACTTCATAATCTGCTGTAGGTTCTGCTGATGTATTTCAAGAGTATCCAAAATGCTTGCGCCCACTAAAAAACATCTCTGCACTTCACCCATTTACAGAGGGAGCTTCTATTTAGAATTTCTTGAAAGGTTTTAGTTCTTAAAACTAAAAAGCAGTGACCTTTAGGTCTCCTTCTGGCTCAACCTTTCTATAAAATTTAACCTAATAATTATTTTTAACCAACTATGCTCTTACTGAAAACATCATTTAAGAGGAGTCTAAATGGAATAGGAGGAGAATTTGACTTTTTTCTAAAATTTCACGGTCTTTTTTTCCCCATATAGCTTTTAAAGATGGGTCTGTGGACACACCAGTGTGCTTATCTAGGAACTGGGAATTGCATGTAAATGCACTTTTCCAATCTTGGGTTTAGCCTGCACAATCTAAATGTGTAGAAGACATTCTGTTCACACAAAGAAAATGGACTTATACTCTGATTTCCTTTGGTAAATACATTTTAAAGAAAGATGTCATCATTTCTTCCAGAAGTTCTCCCTTCTTCATTTCTTAGAGTGAATTTCCATTGAACTCTTTGGAAAAGATACATGAGAAAGTGAAAGAAAATCACAAAAAGTATATCCATTCAAAGTTCCTAATGTCCCATCTGAACTTTTGGGGTGGTGTAAACACTCTGGTCCAGCTCAAGTGACATGATGCAGCACGGCTCAGCCCACAGTCCCAAAATTAACAGTAATGTTAACACATCTGGGATTTAGTGAGGCAACTCAATGGAGTTTGTGTGCGTCAACCTACTGGTAACTTGGCAAGCAATATATGTATGGAGCAAAAGTCACTGACTATATTTCTTGGAAATTAAAGTTGTTGTCTATTTTTCTGCCCTAATGCTTCATCTTGTACATAGGTAAATGCCATTAAGGTGAGTGTTTTCCTTATGCATTTTCTTGATTTCTTGGGGGTTTTTTGGCATGGAAGAACAAGAGTATAGGCCAGAGGTGGGGTGTGTGTGTGTGAGAGAGCATTTGCTAGAGACAGAGTGGGGAGCTGAACAGGCAGATTTACTGAAATCCACTGCCAAGGTGAGCAGCGGGTGAGACAGGAGAGGTCTGGGGCACCATATATGGGTCAGCTCCCTGGCCAGGGATTGAACTCAGGCAGTAGCAGTGATAGTGCTGAGACTTAACCCCTAGGCCACCAGGGAGGCCCTCTCTTGATCTCTTAACCTCACCAAATTCTCCTTGAGGTTTGCTCTGGTGAATTTTTTTGTATTCCCTTGTCTCTATAGTGGGTGTTCACAATTCAAGGTAAGGACCATAGGGGTACGACTATTCCAAATTCAAAACAACAGAACACTAGAAAGACTTCATTTGGCTCTGTGCCATCTTGGTACGTGCTAGCCTCAGATTTATGCATGATCTACTGACAGACACGATATCTGTTTGGTGATAAAGAGTGAAGAGGCACCTATGAAATTCTGTATTTGACAACAATGGAGGAAAAGATGAGTTAGCACTGTCTGTCCTTCAAGGATCGTATGTGGGTGCCATAATTCTCTCTTGCTAGCAGCCCCTCCCAAGCTTACTGTCTTAAAACAATAGTGATCAATTAGACTGAGCCATTTGGATAGTTTGGTGGGATGCCCTGGGTTTCCTCTCTGCTCCAACTCAGTGTTTGGGGGCCTCTGCTGGAGTGACATAAATAGCTGGGGGTTGAAACAGGCTGGAGAGTAATTGCTTTCTGTGTGCCATTTCAGAAGTTCTCAGGGTCATTGAAGCTAAGAGGCCCTAATGACCTGGCTTCAGAGGTATGTTGTTCAGGCAAATCACCACGGCCAGACCATACTGAAGGGGAGTCTCCAGTGCTCCATGGGATTGACAGCAAATTGGCACAACATCCACTATGTTACACATATTTTCCCAAATACTCAAACCACTCTGAGATGAGAACATCATGGATGGGAAGACTGAGCTATGATGGCTCAAGAAACTACCCCAAATGACTCGGGCAATAAACAGTAGAGTCTCAATTCAAAACTTGGACTCTGGTCTTGCTGGAAGAAAGCTTTTGGGTTTTTGTTCGATTTCTTTAATTTATCAGTAGGAAACACAAACAAATAAAACCACAGCCCCATGAGAGGAAAGGAAGGGCTGTTTGGTATCATGCATTTGGTTAGCAGATGTCAGATAACATTGCCAGCTAGCAAGTGAAGAAACTCTATGACTCTAGGTCACTTTAGCAGAGCTCAGAGGGAGAAGGTTTGAAAGAGTTAATGGAGGCAGATCTTTCAAGGCTGGGCAGCATTAGGTTGGCTGTTTTTAGATGAGGTAATGCTGTGGATGGTCAGCAAATACAAGTGTTATTGTACTCTCTGTCTCTTTCAATTCCAGGAAACTATAGGGACACTAGGAGCAAACGCTCAGATGACTTTGACCTCAAGTTAAAGTATCAACTTGAAACTATTTCACATTGTAGTCTCAGATTTTGGTATTTCTGTTTAAATGTATTTTATGTGATTGCATTGACTAGACTGTCAAACTCAAAATGGATACTGTTTCTTTAAAAAACATTTTATCCTGCCTTGTGTTATGTGGAGTGGCTAAGGGTGCTGTTGCGTTTGGATTCATCAGCACTTAGACATTGGGTGGGAGGAAAGGAGATTTTGTTTATTATAAAAGGGAATTAAACTTTTTTGATGATGAAAGGTAGACTTGGGTCATACTGTTGATGTAAACACACTCTGAGTGTATGTTCTCTCTTTCGGCAATTGAATGGTGAAGAAAAGCAATTTCTTCTGTCAAAGAAAGACGGTAGAATCCTACTCAATATATTGGACATGCAGAGAGATAAAGAGAGAAAAGAGGGAGAGAAAAAGAGTCATCCTCCGGCTTTCAGATGACTTCCTTTAAGGAAAATAAATCCAGAACAGAAGATATTTCCAGGGTTCTTATATCTGCTGAAGTTATTGAAAACTCCAGAAGCCAAGACCATTGAGGAAGTTCAATCTCAAATTAAGAGATTCCTTGTAATTGCTACATAAACTTGGGAAAAATTTGGAATAGATTATCCAGTGTTTACCATAGTTAGTATTAGTGTATAGGATGCCTCAATGTATGAAGGGTTTTTGTGGGGAGTGGGTGTATATGTGTGAGTATGAATTTCAGTGTCCATATTTCTTTCCTTCTACCTACTAGTGTTGTTTATCTAGTTTTCCCCCCTTCGCAACAATTATTCTAATTAGCTGTTTGTTCTACTTTTCAAGTGAACCTGCTGTTCTTACTAGGGGGGCTGTGTCAGGCAGCAGGGAATGGCATAGTTGAGAGCAAGACACTGGTCTTGACTGAAACTTACCACAGCGGCTAAAGGTCAGAAGTTCTTTAGCTACTTTTATATCCATGAGTTTTGCTACCTCTAGGCTGATTTCTCCAGCCACACATAGGTACACACACACACACACACACACACACACACACACACACACACACACATGCATACACTGTCAACAAAAGGGATCAAACAAGCATGTTATCTGATCAGATAACTATTTTCACTGAAAATGAGAAGAATTATAGAAATAAGACTTTTGTTATTTTTCACTTTTCAAAATATCTTATACTTTTTATTACTATTTTTCTAAACAGATAGATCCTGATGCACCCGGAAAAGAGGCGTAAGGGCCAATTTGGGCTTATAATCTATTATTCACAACTCTCATACATACATATACTTGCCCAGCACATTTGAGTTTGGCTGGGCAGAGCTAAGAGAGTGTTCCCTCTTCATTTCTTTGTGTAAATCATTGACTGTTCTTCCTGCTCCTCTTGTGACCTTCAAGGTTTCAAGGCTGACACTCTAATGCCCAGCTCCTCAGAGAGCGTTAGGGAGACATGGTAGAGCAGGGTTTGGCCTCCGGGCTGTTGAGTTTTGCTGAGGGTTTCACCTGCCATCACCCATGAAGCTATATCATTTTAACTTACCTTTGTTTTCTCTTTTCGCAGCTAAATGGGGGAGAAAAGACTAGAAACCTTTGTTCTGCACTATCATCTCTGCTTTTTGAAATGCCTCGTATATCTAAAAGGAAGCTCCCTGTTTATTATTATAGGTGTATTTGTTTTGCCTCTGAGGACCATACATTTTTTTCCTATATCATAATCATTTGTAATTCTGAAGATTCTAGAATTCGATTCTCCTCTTCTCATGCATCCAGAGCAGTGTCCAAATATTAGGTAATAGGATTTTTGTATTTCCAAACAGTTGCTGAGCTGTGGACCTGGATTGTCTCCAGAAAGTCATTCAAGGCAGTGCTTTACTTTGGGGGTTTGGAAGGAGGCTCTAAATCCTCTGCCATCAGTACATCTGCCTGGCAATTTGTTGTTAGTTGTTTTCATATTATGTTCTAAGAAGCTAGGTTCCCCTGTACAATATCCCCAGTGTGGCTGGGGCCACAGCAAAGTGGGAACTGGTGGGAATTTTGTCCCTTTCCCCTCCTTCAACCAGAGAAGAATCCCTTTATCTTTTCATATATATATTTGGGAAAAAATGAGTCATTTTTTTAAAGAAGGGAAAAAATGATTGGAATATGAAATAAATTTGGAACTCATAGCCCTTGGCCCTAAGGCCATGTATCACAGAACAGGGTGTTTCATGAAGCCAGGTCAAGGGACAGCCACGAGCATTTATAAAAGGACAGCATGGGTGTCCCCACTTCAGAGGCCCTGGCAGAGTAGCAGCTGAACTAATGCTCACTGGGTTTCTGTCTGCTGGGGGGTTTGGGGAGAAGGGGTAGGTGGTAGAGGTTGGTGGATTAGAGAAATAGGCCACTAGGAAAGGGTTCTGCTACCTATCATGTTACTTTTACCCCTTCTATCCTCTTCTGACTATACTTACTGCTTCTACTTACCCTGTGTTAATGGTAGCCAAGTATGCTCGCCAGATTCTGAGATTTTGTAGAGCAGCTAAAATGTGATTATGAAGGATTTTACCAGAACAAAATACTCATATAATAAGACTTTTCATTCTAACCGGGGTTAAATAACAGGACTGCCCTAGGGCTCATGAATTCATTCAGTCAGTGTTACTTTAAGAAAACAATAAGAAGAGCCAGTTAATTGAATTCCATTTTTTGTAAGACTTTCAATCCCATAGCTTTATTTAAAGGCATACAGATTGGAAGAGCACTTTGATCTAATTCCCCTCTTCCAGACATCCTGAGTCAGGTTGTTCCTGATGGGCTCGAATAGGACACATTGACTATTGCCAGATTCAAAATAATGGGACAACTCAGTCTTCTCTGTTGGATAATTGGACATTGAGATGGTAAAAATTCCATCTGTGGGGTTCCCCATCCCGTTAGTATATAATGCTAAGAGGCAATTTAATGGAAAGGGATGCTCTAAATTTCACATTTAGCTCTTGCCAAAGAATTTAGTATCAAACTGGATGAATCTTCTCAAGATGACATGAATTAAGAATGGGCTTTCTTGCAAGAGACTCCCTTTACCTCCTAGCCTCCCCAGAAACCTGATGTCATCTTTCGCTCCAATCTGCTTTTATTGCTTTTCTAATCTCATTCATTTTTCTTCCTTTCCTCCAACACCTCCATCAAGGGACTGCTTATTGATTAAGTGGCAGGTTTCTGTGGTTGTGCCAACCTTGAACTCAGAGAGTAGTTGGCCAGAGGGAAACTCGGGGTGTCACCAGGCCAGCCATGCCCTCATGGTGCACTGTCCTTGCTGGTTTTGGACCAAGAGTCTGACTACATACTGCAGAGAAAGGCTTCTGAAGATAAATGCTGGCTTTTATGTTCCATAGGAGAGCCATGCAGATAAATATGAAGACTCTTCAATCCTGACTCAATCCACACTCGGTCTGAAGGATGTCAAGAGTCTCACTGTGTGGCCAAACCATCAAAAATATCCCCCTGCCATTGTTCATTTTGTGTCTTTATTTTTAAACCCAAGTGTTCCTAACACATGGATAGATGGTAAAAATTTCTTTATGTGATTAATGGGCCACACAGACTAACTCAGGTTCCCCTGTTTTTCTCTGCAAAACATTCTGGGTGATATTAACCTGAACTCAACACAGAACAGCCAATTTACTTCTGATGACAGCCAATAGTATTTGTTACCAAGCCTGTTTCTGTTGATTTTACTTGTGATTATATAGACCTAAAATTTTATTGTATGTCCCATGAAACATTTCTAAAATTAAGTTGAATGTTTTGGGAAGATTTGAGAAAATAGAGTCACTACTGAATGTGGTCAGGGCGGTGTCTGGTAGGTAGATTCTCTGTTGTTCACTGCAAGCATTTTCAGACCATAACCAGTTGACCATAAGGCAATTTTGTGGTTAAAAAAAAGATAAAATTATGAAAAATGAAGCAAGGAGTTTCATTAAAAAGGACATAATGAAATATGAAAAATTAATAGCAAAATTAAGAGACTTGCGAAAAGCGGAAACTCCAAATGTTAGAAAATTTAGACATTTTTGCCATTTCCAAGAAACTTGTGCTTATCAGTAATCGTGTAACCATTTCGTTTTTGGAATAGGAGCAGCTTGATTCAACCTCTAATGTTACCTGATGAATTTGGTAATATAGGATTAAAGAACCAGCTGGTGGATCTAAATTAACTAAAGAACTGATACTTAATGTTGAAGGATGTTACATGTTACTAACTGCCTCTTTTATCTTTGTCATTGCTTGGTAAACTTTTGGTTTTTAATCCGGGGAGGGGTGACTGTATTCCCCAAATGTTTTGAAATTTGATACATTATTTTCTAGCATATTATACAGCCTGGCTTGATGCTTTTTTACTTCACACTTATATAAGTTTTTCCACCATGTTTTTCTATCAAGTTGATGTACATAGTCATTATCAGTCACTATTTTAAGACCACCACATGTACTCATCACTGAATAGACTATGACGAGGACCAAGATTTACAGAACATAAAATGGAAGTACAGTGCCGTTGAAACCAAACTGACAAACCAAACCTTTAACCAGTTTATTTTTTCTTTTATGGAAAAATTGCTGTATGGCCAATTAGTTACTTGGAAAATGTTTGTGGTGAACATGCTGGAGCAAAGAACTTCTGGTGAAATTCCTTGGAGCCACCCAAGACAACTATAAAAGGCAGGGGAAATGTCTTAAATACCTAGAAGGACTCTATGTATTTTTGTCTATTCTCTATTCAATATGTAAATTATTTCCATACTGATTAGAGGAATTCTTTTATTTCTCTTTTTAGGAAGCAGTTTTCTTTTGGAATGACTTTGGATTTACAGAAAGGTTGCAAACATAGTATAGCATTCCCATAGGAAGTTCAGTTAACGTCCTCTGAGAGCAATATCTAATAAGAGTACCATAATTAACAAGTCTACAAAACTAATCTGCAGACTTTATTAGAAATTCAGCAGTTGGAGCAGAGTTTTTCAGACTTCACATGTGACCTGTTAATGCTGGGATTCCTATCTTTGGCTCACATTGGAATTACCAGGGGAAACTTTTTATTTACTTCTTTAATAAAAATGGTATATATTTAAGATCTACATGATTTGATATACATATATATCATGAAATGATTATAAGTCTGTAAACATATCTTCTGACATAGTTGTTATTTTTGTGTGTGTGATGAGAACACTTAAAATCTACCCTCTTAGCAAATTTCTAGCACTCAACAGAATATTATAATATGCTCTTAATACTCTAAATAATCTTTTTTATTAAATATTAAGTATGAATGTATTACATGCTAAATAAAGCAATATATAATATGTAAAATGTATAATTATATGCTAATATATTACATACAGTATATGCTATACATTATACATATAATAGGTTATGTGCTAATTATTATATGATATGCTCTTATATATTACTGAACATATTATAGTCATCATGCTGCGTATTAGATCTCTAGATTTATTCATTCTACAGCACTGCAGTTTTGTAGCCTGTGACTGACATCTCCCCACTTCTCTTACCTCCCCACTGCTGGTAGCCCCTCTTGTACTCTATGCTTCTGTGTTTTCAGCTTTTTCAGCTTCCACACATAAATGACCCCATGCAGTTTTTTCTTGTTGATTCTTGTTTTAAAAATCTGGGTTAATCCCAAGTTTTTGAAGATATTGTCTTATGTCTTCTTATCTGCTGTTTTAAAAGACATTGAGGAAAAAGCAGGATTTTTCAGTAAATGACAGAGGGATGTACATTTGGACAGATGTTGGGAATAGTTGAGACTCATTCACCTAAACATCCCTGTAAAATCAGCAAAGATGCAAAGAAAAATGAGTACCAGAAAATGTATAGCAGACCTTTGGCTGACTGAATGAGAGGATGATGGAAATGAGATGTCTACTACCACTTTAACACTTGCTTGAATTCTGGGAGAATGTGCACACACTAAAGTGACAATGATAGGATCCTTCATTTAGAAATACACTTTGTGAGATACTGTGTAAATGTAAAGAAGATATTAAGCAAGTATTTGCCATATGCAGAGAGTACAAGTAGAAAGATCCCTCCATTTCAGGAAGCATGATTTTGAAACAAGAAAGGATTGGAGAAGAGTCCTGGGGGAGATTGTAGGTCTTCTTTCATCTGAGAGGCAGGTATAAAACTGGCCACTTACTGTGGTGTAGTTATAGTGCTGACTGAGGCAGAAAGTTGATGCAGATGACTTTGTGAGCTCTCTAATAGCTCTAGTCTGTTCTCATTTGCTTTGCAACTGGAGATTGAGTCACGAAGACCATTTGCCATTGTGGAGTTGACATCTGTTTAATGCCAAGAAGGGCTGGACTTGCCAAGTTTACTTTTCCAGAGTAGTAATTGGTAAATTTTGCTGAAACTCTTTCTCCTGTCCCTTTCCCCTAAAATACAGACGTCACATCTGAATGGCTTATGCCTTGGGACTCTCTAATTACGCAGACCTCAACACAATCACGTCACAAGGGAAAGATCTGTATAAACTTTTCGGGGAATGGAGCCTGGAGTTTAGATTTTTTTGTTACTACTTCATTTTCACTGTTTCAACACAAGATGTGTGTCTGTGGTTTAAGTAAACAATTTTCTCCATCAGATCAGAGATTGAGGTAAAAGCATCCCATCCTTTGCCAGGTCAGGATGTTGTGGCAGATTAAATATTCCACAACTTTCTTCTAACAGTTGTGTATTATTTGAAAGAAGCAAAAGAATGAGCAGCCTATAAGATACGAAGTGACTTTGGTTTTAAAAAAAATCCTAATATCACTTCTGATTTTCTCATTCTTGGATGTGCTTACCTGCCTTGTAAACTTGTTCCTGATTTGTCCTCATGAGATTGGTGAGGAATAGGGTTCCTCTTGCAGAAGACTCTTGTTCATAGTAGAACTTCATCTACGGGTGCATTTATTTGCTTTGCATCAAAGCCTAAACCATCTGGCTTTTGATGCTTTGGAGAACCAAGTCCTTGCCTTATTCTTTACATTCCCTAAATATTCCAGTATGTTGCCTTCATATAGGAAATACTTAAACAGCATTGAAAATAAAGTCCGTTCACTAGAAGAGGGAGAAGGAAGTGAAAAGTCTAGACATTGAATCTTTTATGACATGGCCCAGAGTTACGCACACACACACATCACCTTTATATATGAACACGGATAATCATGTAGCTTACTCTTCCTTTCTTTACAATACCGATTTGCCATTTCTTGAACTTTTCTCCTGTATATACCTACCATGTATATCTGTAATTATATCTAAAAGTCAAAAGAGATTAGGGCAGAAAAAATATTTGAAGTAATAGGGCCCCAAAATGTCAAACTAAGTTTAAAAGAATATATATCAAAGTGCCAAGGAGGCCAATGAACCCCAAGCAAAACATATCTAAAGAAAATCATGTTTCTTTCCTCAGTGAGTGGACACATTTCTCTGTCTGGCTTGGGCGACCTTTTCTCTTCAAGGCAAGAGCCTGGAGTAGGTACTTCATCTAAAAAGGTATCCAAGTGGTTGATAAGCATATGAAAAGTCACTCTGTATCATTATTGCTAGGTAATGCCAATTGAAACTACAAGTTGATAATACCACACTGCCATAAAAGTGACCAAAACTACTCAAAGTAACAATCCTTAATGTTCAGAAAGTGAAGCAAATGGAACTCTAGTTCATGGTTGTAAATAATATAGATAACAACTGTTTTGAAAAAAGCATTTGGTGCTATTTACTGAGGCCAAACACATATATTCTCTGATTCACTAGTGAATATATGCCCTACACAAATGAGGACGTAATGTCTATTAACACACATTTACACAAATAGCCAAATATTTACCATGCAATTATCAGTCATTGAAGGAGTAAATAAATTGTAGTATATTTATGCAACAGAATATTGCTCAGAATGAAAGAATAAGCTATAATGGCATGCAACTTTAACAGTCTTTTAGACGTAATTTTAGTGGAAGAATCCAGATTAAAAAGTATGTGTTGAATGCTAACATTTAGGTGAGTTTCAGAAGTAGACAGACTAATGGCTCAGGATAGAGGTAGGAATAGTAGTTGCCATGGAGATGATGGGGAAGATATCCAGGGAGGAGCTGTGAGGGAGTCCAATGACTTACTGGAAATAATCAGAATCTTGATCTGGAGGGAGGTAACACAGGTACTTAAATAAGCATGTTGTGTGTTGTCGGGGGAGGGGAAAGGACACAATCTTTGTGTGCCTTATGAAAGTTAAATCTCAATTAAAAAGAATTAAAAGCAAACTGAATGTGTAGGACACCAAAACTAGGTTAAGTACATATTTATTAAAATGTCATAAATACCACTAAAGAACAATATAAAATATAAAAATTGGGAAATGATATGTAAGAACAATTTCATTGCAAGAATATGGCTTTTTAACCTATATTATATTGACATTATTTGGAAGTAAGCTTGAGAGGTAGATAACTAAAGGTAAAATAAATCAGTCATCATATGTAAAAAGAGTACTATGACTTTGTTTACTAATTTTTAAGACAAAAAATATGGGAAGTAGATAATCAGAGAAATAATAAGAAACCTTTTGTTGCCTGACGGTTTCTCTGTTAAAGCACACAAAATGTTGAGGAAGATTTATTTATTTATACATACAAGCTGGAGTACAGGCCAGAGGTGTGGAGTGGCAAGAGGCTTCACCAGAGACAGAGTGGGAGAGCAGAACAGGCAGATCAGAAATACACTGCTGAGGGGAGCAGCGGGCGAGGCAGGAGAGGTCTGTCGCGCCATGTGGGATTCTCCTGGCTGGGAGAGTCGAACTCACATCACGCGCTGTCCACAGCTCCACAGCGCAGCGCTCAACCGCTGCGCCACCAGGGAGGCCCTAATTTTTTTTTTCAAATGGTGACCTTTGAATTTGGATCCCTCCTCTGTGGTTTCTCTTCCTTACACACCTAAGTCTTATGTGGTTGTCCAAGGTCTTCCCCCAGGCCTTTCTTCCTCTCTGCAGCATGAAATAATGAACTAACCTGGTGGACAGAACATATCTGACCCCTGTTTTCACACTGCACCCCAGTTGGTTGCATTTTACAGAGCAGCTGGGGTGGGGATTATTACCTGATTTACAGAGCCTATGGCAGGTTTCTGAAAGATAGCTGAGAAATCATTTCCCCTATTTCTCTGGCTCCAGTTTGCCTCTCAAGGGCTTCATATATCACTCTCTCCTTTACACTGAAGTGTGGAACAGGAAACTTTTGCAGTTCCTCAGGGTGCATGATAGTCTGCCCTGCCATGATCTTGGGTCAGTGGCCACAGGCAGAAAGAGATTCTGCTAATAAAGTTGTATGTCTGCCTTGCTGCTCCCTTCTGATTTCAAATCTAGCTACTTTGGACTAAGGCTTGTCTCACTAATCTCGTTCCATAGTGAACAGTGTCAAGCTTCCTCAAATAGCAGCTTTGGAGGGAGCATTGTTTAATCCTCAAGATACCAAAGGGGACTTATGAAATCTGCAACTTTGCTGTATAGCAAGGATTGCTACTCTAAAACTAAATGCCTACATAAAAAAAAAAAAAATTAGAAATGGAATTCAAAAGAATGATTTTGTAGCAAGACTTTCAACCTACATTATCGCGATGTTATTTATGGAGTAGGGTTGAGTAGAGGGAAAGTAAAAATAAAATAAAGCAATATTTTATATAACAAGATGCCCATCACCTGATTTCCACTTAGGTAATTCCATATTTTAGGACCTGTCACTGGTAATTTTGATAGCAATTTTCTGTAAGGAAGCTTTCCACTAAAAGTACTTGATTCATTTATCTTAGGAAAAAACAAACAGAAGGAAACTAAATATAAGAGGTTTGTTGATAAAATATTACCAAAATTCCATAATTAAAAGAAGAAATCTCAGGGCAGGCAGCATTTAGTAAAATGGAGATTGCAAGAGATAGAGCATTGTTAGGGCGCTCTCTTTTTCTTTTCTTCTCATTGTTTCTCCCTCTCTCTGGGGTGTTAGTGTCTTTTATTCCCTCTGTATCCTTCCCTCCCTTTTTCTTCTTTTTCCTCCTCCTCCTCTCTCCCTCCTGTTTACCTAGCCACTTATCCAACAGACTTTTTTTCCCCATTTGGTGGGAATGCTTGCATTGGTATTTCCCAAGATTGTATTTTTCTAGAGAGGCAAGAGTTTTTCTTTCTTCAACTTTGTTGAATAGAATTATAGGGAAGGATACTGATTAACAGAATTTAGATTATGTGTCTCGTCACTAAGTCATAAGAATGGGGTTTTGTTTCCTGTGGTTAGGGACTTCATAGGAAGATATGAATTGGCCTAAGACCTTAGCTGTTGCCAGCTATGCTTTACATGTGAAAGGTGTTATGAATGGTTAAAAGAGTTTTCTCTCCAGTTCTTAAAGATGTTCTCTTGGTATTTAGAATTGCTGAGATATCAAATTCTTCACAGAATTTTTAATCCTTTGTATTTTAACTTCTCTGCATGGAGATTATAGGAATATATTCTTTTTTCTTTGTGGTTTAAAAATGTACTAAGAATGGTTATGTAAGTTTAAAAGCTTTTTAAAGTAATGTATTCTACTGGCATGCAGTCAGTACTTTCAGCTAATATACAAACATTTAAAAAATTCCCCAAGACTTTCTTGGAGTTTTCCTTGAATTTTGCTTATTTCCATTTTTCTTGACAAATAGTAAGAGTACACTTTCCAAAAAAGCATTTATTCCAAGTTCATTACTAATTTTGTACTTCAAGGTGACAGTAGCAGCATTCTCACTAGAGCTAAGAATAAGTAAAGATGCCTGCTAACCTATTGAAAATTCACATTTTTTCAAGGTGTTCTGGCCAATGCAATAAGACATGAAAACACAAATTAAAAGTAATACTATACTGAAAGAGAAGAGATATACTCCTAGTTATAATAATACTTCCAAGAGTTTTTCTCCATTTTTTGTATTTCCCTAATCTTCCTAAAACTTTCTCTGGTCATATGCCACTTTCTTGTTAAAAAAAAAAAATCTTCAGTAGTTTCTCATTATCCAGAATATCTGTTTCCAAACTTTTGTGACACTGTATGCCAATAGTAAACTGAATTTTAGTTCTACTTCTAATATATAAATTATATACATGTCCTATTATACTAGTATTTTATGAACACTAAAAACCAAACATAGAATACAAATAAGTAAGCTGACCATATACGTACATATATACATATATACACACATATATTTAAATTATATAAAGAGAACTTCTAACATTTGGTGAATTGTCTTAAGTTCCTCTGGATATATACACTGTGATTTGGAGATGACCAGTCTAAAAATGAAATTTAAATCCTATCAAAGTCTAATGCAGAAAGTCGTGTCTTATTTCTAATATTACTTGCAATAAAGAACCATCCCATAACTTCTTTTCTCTTACAGTTAGAAAAATATCATTTGTGTTCTTAAATCCTTCAATTTCCTATATAGGGTTATACTCTGAAAAGCACCATTTCTCAAGTTAAATTTCCTGGAAGACTATTTCCACATAATATCCTGTGGAAAAAATGGTTCCATTGTCAAATAAGTTTAGGAATTATTACATTCGGTATCCCTTCCTTGGAGATTTCACAACACAAATACCAAAGGATCAGAGAAGTCCTGAGGCACATAGCTCTAACTCTACATAACTTAAAAATTTCCAAGCTTATTTGACCATGAAATATTTTATTCATATAAATACTATTAACATTTCACAGCACTAACATTCCATGGAACACACTTTATAAATGTTCCTCTAGAGGAATTTGTAGATTTCTTCCTATGGTACATTTATTTTCATATGTGTCAACCAAAATGGAGAGAAGCTGGTGGTTTAAATGAGTTTGCAAGGGATCCTATCACATTTTAAACATACACTCTAGGAAAATAGCATGTTTACCCATTACTGTAGAGATTTAAAATGAGGTTTCTTTATATATCTTGGAAGGGATTCTCTCGAACAGATCTATTCTTGCCATAGATTGTGACAAACTGCCTGAGCATTGCCAATCTAACCCCATAAATCTGGTTTACTTTTCTAAGGAAGATGGACTGTTGCATTTTGGATGTGATATAATTTTTTTCTCCAAATCTCAAGTCAGTGGCAATGGGAATGCCTTCATATCCATTGTATTCTTCAGATGACAGGGAGTTTTTTCTTTCAATTTCTCCCTTGCCCATCCTTGACCTTTGTGATTTCTCTCTGCCTCCTTAAACTCTTTCTACTTGTCTCCACCTTTCAAACTGCCCAGGAATTCTTCAACTATTTGATAAACTGAAGTAAAGAATGATGTTTAGCTTCAGCAGTAAGAATATGCGCTATTATTTGTAGTATAAATAATTGATGATTCTTCCAGACAGAAGGCAATGAAAGCACAAATTCCACAAGACAGAACCTTTTGGCTATTTTCAACCTCAGTCTTCCTGGAAAACAGAGACTGATACAAAAGCTTATGAGCTATAAATATTGAAGGAATGCAATTTTAGGGAAGAGCGAAGGAAAAGAGGAGTGACGCAGATAAAAAAGTAGTACTCATGTACAGTGTACTCACTTTTTGACATTAACTGAATTGATATCCATAGAGAGTTTCTTGTTACAGTGACAATTGGATGGAACAAGTGGTCAAAGATTCCCAAAACTGGCAAGTGTGAGAGTTTCTGAGGGGCATAAAATAAGTATTTAAGAGTTTAGCACTTGCATCATTAAGTCCATATGGGCCCTCTATTTTATCTGGCTCAGCATTACTTTAAGGTGCCTACATTTTTGTGAGAAAAAAAAAATGCCCTCTTTTCTGAGAGAGAGAGGTTTAAGTCCAAGATATCACAGAAACTTCTCATAACAGTAAGCAACAATCTGGCATAAGACTTAGAGCAAGAAGATTATGGAAACAAGTAGGAGCTGGCTCCAAGGCCATCTTTGATAATAATTATCTTTATTCTTTTCCATTCACTTTAGATTTTTCTTTCTGTCAGTCAACACTTTAGCTGATCTGAGCTCTTTGCTTGTTGGCTTAATCTAGATTTCCACCCCTGAGGGATTTCACTCCAGGTTGCCTTGACCTTTTGAGTTATGATTGCTGCAGTTGCTCTTTTGCTCTTACCTTTGGGCACAGGAGCACAGAGAGGTGTCTCAGTGGATTCCTGTCTCCCAGGAAATCCCTCAGATCCCTGGCTCTCACTGCAGAGCAGCAGTCCTAGCTTTTCAAAAAAGTAATCAGGTTCAATTAATACCAGGTGTACAGTAATTCTTTTCCTTGACTCTGGTCCACTGGGGTGAGGAATGAAAAGTGTTTAACTGACTGTCTCTGTTTTTAATTCATTAAAACTCTTGGTAGAAGCGTTCCCTCCCAGGACCTGGGGCCTTCCAACCTGACAGAATCTAAGGATGCAGGAAGGGGAAGCATAAACCTGCAAGTAGACCACTGGTAGTGTTTCTGAGAGGGTTCAATCTTATTGCTATGCTTTGGTCCTCATATTAATGTATTCCAGAATCATGTGTTCCAGTTTTGGGGGGACATAGACCATTTAATCATTCTATTGTACTGGTTGTATATGTGTATCTGGATGCACAACAACACAGTGGATTCTTTGGCTGTAGGTTCAATTTGCACCTTCTTGATTGTAAAATGTCTCCCTCGGCCTGAGGTAATGGAGGGTGTCATACCATTTCAGTAGATTTTATATTTGGATTGTGGTGCTGGTGACAGCAACATGAGCAGGAGCAGGAAAGATAACCTTATTTTCTGATAGTTATAACCTGGTATAGAGAAGAACCACTGCCTCTTTCAGAATGGAAAGATTCTGATGTACTTCTGGCAAAAGGTACTGGGCTATTTTACAGATAAATGCTACTTAAAATGTAGTCCAAGAACCCATGTTTGGTCTTTTACTAATCCTTGGTAAGTATAGAATTGAGAAGATCTGGAAACTTCCTTGAAAATCCTTTTTTTTTTTAAACAAATTGATGTATCATTTAAGCATCTGATAATTGTCTAGTAATTTACTGCATCATATAAAACATTGTCCATAATATTAAGAAGTTAAATAACAAAGGGACCTCCCTGGTGGCCTAGGAATTAAATCTCAGCACTACCACCGCACCAGCCCTCTGCAGTGACCTGAGTTCAATCCCTAGCCAGGGAGCTAACCCACACATGGCACTGCAGACCTCTCCTGTCTCACCCGCTGCTCCTCTTAGTAGTGTATTTCAGTAAATATGCCTGTTCTGCTCCCCACTCTGTCTCTGGTGAATCCTCTCATCTCTCACACCTCTGGGCTGTACCCTGTTCTTCTACACAAAAATAAATAAAATCTTTTTAAATATTAAAAAAAGCAAACTAATCTGTCTACTCACCACATGTAGATTGAGAAGCACTGTCCTAGAGGATTGGCTTCATATCAAGTGATTAGAACCAGATTCTGCTTCTGGCTGGCTGGATAATATTGAGAGCTTGGGTAAGAGGGAGCGCATGTTCTTGTGACCCTGCAGTACTCTATCTTGGCCTCAGTAGTCAGTCACTCAACTCAGAGACACTGAGCCACTGCTAAGCCAAAATGAGAGATTAACAGAGGTGGACAGCACAGGAGGTCGTGCTGCCTCTCCTGGAACTGACAGCTGTTTTTGTTTTTGTTTTTTTTTCCTAGTGAATACATTTTGAAGGATAGTATCAGGACACGCAAAAATCCTTACACTTTTTTTCCCTATTCCAATAGGTTCACCCACAAATCTCTTTCCAAGATCAAATAATACTAAATTCTGGTAGATTGATAATGGTTCACAAAAAAATCAGGTCCTAATTCCTGGTATCTGAAGATATTACCTTATTTATAAAAGTGATCTTTGCAGATGTGATTAAGAATTTTATGATTGGAGACTATCCAGTATTGGCCTAAATATCCAGGCATGCCCTAAATAAAGTCACAAATGTCTTTATGAGAGAAAGATGGAGGGGAATTTGACAAAAACTAAAGAGAAGATAATGTGAAGATGGAGACAGAGATTGGAAGGATATGGCCACAAGCCAGGAAATGCCAGCAGCCATCAGAAGATGGAAGAAGTGAGAAATGGATTCTCTCCCAAACCTCCAACACCTTGCTTTCAGCTCAGTGACACTGGCTTCAAACTTCCAGCTTCTAGGGTTCTGAAAGAATAAATGTCTGTTGTTTTAAATCACTAAGTTTGTGGTAATTGTAGCAGACACTGAGATGAATACACAGACATTCCTTGTCCTCAGGTAATTTTCCACTCCTCAGGACTCATGCAAATATCTCAATCTCAGACCTTCCTTCATATGACATGAATGATTCAGTGAACTCCTTGAAGTTTGACCTCTGGGAGAATTTTCTTTCTCCTTAGTGTCACTCTCTCAGGTGAGGCTATGTGTCAACAGTCCATTTCTGCTAGCACCGAATATGGGGTAGCCACAAATTTTGAACTAGTTTTTAGTTATTTTTCTTCTTCATAGGTGTGAGTTGTATGTGGTGGGGCTGGCAATTCTTCCCAACGTCTTTAGCCATCTTTAATACCGCTAGTACCATTGGATCCAGGCCTGAGAGGCAAGACAGTTTGAACAGAAGGCTAGACTTATAGTAGAACATTTTCTTAATCTGGACCTTATTTGAAACGCCACTTAATATCAAGAAGTTCAATTTCATGACCACATCTCCTGTCAGTCCTGTTCTCCAGAAGACAGTCACTCCTGAGCTTCTCAGATTTGCCAGTGGCTCCTTCACTAGTGCATTTCTTATTATCTTAATAAGGATAGTGTGCTCTGGGTGCTCCCAGAATGATGGGTTCCAAATCTTCTATTTTAGTGCATTCTGTGCTGCAATAGAAATATGAATTTCTGAGAGGATAGCTGGGCCAACTGGGGTTTTGCTGAGCCAGGAAAGAGAGTTGGAAAACCTTTGACCCTCTGCTTGCAGTTATTTCAATCAGATAATGAATAGCAAATCACACTGGAAGGAAAGTGATAAGCGTTGGTGCTAGAGTGGGATCCAAACAGTTAGTTAAAGCAGTATTATCTAGGTTGATTCTGGTGCAGTCTTGGTCATCAATCACTCCATGTATTTGGCTGTCATGGGAGAGAATCCAGCAGAGAACCAGTGGCATAAATCTCTGAAAATCACTTACCCTCTTAATTCCTATAAGGCAATAGCCTCATTTGCTCTTCCATCATCTTTGATGACAAAAAATCACTCCTGGTTAGTTGTGAACTCATGATATGGAGGAAGTGGCATGGTCCTGAGCCTGCTAGCTGCACAGAGTGGATAATCTCCTTTGTCTCCATCTTCTGCCTGGACTCACCTTACAGTCTGCTTCTAGTAAGACCGCCTCTCTACAGTCTGCCTGAATTTTATTCTAAGGTTCCTGGAAGTGAGAAAAAAGCCAGGAAGGTTACTTTGTACATCCTGAGGATTTAATGGTCATTCCACTTTCTGACTGCTGGATGAGTTCAGAGAAAGAATGCTATTCTGTTGCCTAGAAATTCTTGGGAAATACTTGCTCCCAACACTGGTTGTCAGTGTTCAGCGTGCAGTTAAGCCTTTGGTGGAACAATTTTTCCGACTTGGAATAATTAGCTCTGGGACAAGAAAAGATGGCCAAATGCAAAATAATTAAGAAGACAAGGTCTATGCATTTCAATAACTCACTTTCCTTCTCCTGCCCCTCCCAGAAATGGAGGCAAGGGCCAGGCTGGAATCCTTTCCAACTGAAATGAGAACCTGTCTCCATTCCGAGCCAAGGCAGAGTTAAATAAGCCATTGTGCCATGTGCTCATGGGTAATTAGGCATGAAAAGAATCTGCAGTCGGCTCCCTCCATTGTTCCTCGCAAGCTGTCCTTTTGCCATGTGCCTGAGCCCCTGGGTCTCAGGGCTGGCACTCGTACAGAGATATGGATGTCGTTGTCATGGCAACTCCTCTGTGCTAAGCAACTTTATGGTCTAATATTATTAAGAGGGCAGGGTTCAAAAGCCAGCGAGGGACTTTGTCTCTGAAGCCCAGGGTGACTGTGTTTGAGATGAGGCAGGTCTGCAAGTTCCTGGGAACTGAGGGGGTCTCAGTAAACCTGGGGCACCCCTAAAAAACTCTTTGAGAAAGTGAGATGGTCAAATTCTGAAGTCGATAGAGTACATCTCTGAGGTTCCAAGTTTCTAGCCTCTCATGTGCTCACTCTCCTGTCAGGTGCCCAGTGCCCTGCTGCGCCCTCCTGGGAAAGAATCTGTTTTCAGTAGTTTCCGTCTGCATGTGAATTCTAACCACTTTTCAATTCTACTTGTATTTGTATTTCCAGTTTTACTTCCAACTATGAAATGATCAGTAATTGGTGGAAAATATTTGGTTCCTTTTCCCCAGACCCTAAAGTTACATAGTAAAGAAGCTGTCTTTTTTTCCTAATTTAACTTTTTATTATGGATAATTTCAAACACTGATATTCCCAAAGTTGTATATAAGAATTGTGTAATGAGCCTTCATGTACCCATCACCCAGTTAGTTGCCTTCTTTACAGACATTTCCTTGCTTAGCAGAAAAATATGGAACAGAAAGGACTTCTTTTTCCCCTTTCTGTTCTACCTCCACCTCAGCCAGGGAAGGTGAATCAACAACAGTGAGTAAATGATTTCTTTAAGAGAAATATGAAGAGAAAGTGCCAGGCACTGCTTAAGTGTCTTTCAAGTATTGGACTAGGTGTCGAATGTCAGTACTTTCCTCTCTCCACTGTCAGCCAGACGGTAGGCCTGGGAATGCACAGAACACCCACTTATCTGGGCAGCTGGTGACCAATGATGGTTGACCTTCTGGCCATTCTTTTTCTGGTGTTGGTGTTCCCTGGTTTGCACAGGTACAGCTTCACAGACTGTATCATCAAGCAGGCTAAACCAGCAGATTGACTCTCAGTGCTAATCAAGGGGAGGGTTCCGGAAGGTTTTCACGACATCCTGACCCTCCTTCTGAGCCAGTCTTCACCCCCACAGGCAGGCAGGAAGAGCTGTGCAGTTAACAAGACTGGATCATAACAAGGTTATTCTCTGTCTGCTAATGATGGCAATATATGATACTCCCAAACTGCATTCAAAATTGGTGTTATGGCATGACAAAACTCTGGTTTGAAAAATAGGAGAAAAGAATCAATATAAGTTTCTTTATAAGGTATAATGAAAGAGTTAAGCTCAATTTCAGTTTATCAAATATAATTTTCTACAGTGTAGGACTCAGCAACCTTGACATTTGACAAATGTAGACTTGACAACCACTAGGATTACTATCATCCACACTTAGTGCTATCACCTTTGTGGCCACTACACCTAATGTATCATTTCTAAAGTGCTTTCCTGCCCATCGCAACTGTAGTATCTTTTTGCAAGTGAGCAAATATGTTAGAACATTTTCAGATGAAATTTGTTGATTGTTCAGTTATTGGATATTAGTAAAACTTAGCCAGAAGTAAAAAATATCAGTACCAGTAGGGCTTCAAGTACTAGATGAGAGAGAGAGAAGCAAGAAGTAGGCAGATGGGTGGGGGTAGGTGTATTCTGTTCAATATATTTTGCACTGGTCTTTGCTATAGAGACATTATAAACAATTGCTCTATAATTGACTCAACTTATTATTATCGACACTTCACATTTTCACTTTTCAATAAAATACCTAAATTTTCAGTGTAACCATCCTATGAAATAAGTAGGTAGGCATTTGTACTTTCTGTGTTATAGGTAAGGAAACAAAGACCTAAGTGAAGTGACAGTTATTTGGATGAGTTGGGCAAGTGTCAACCCCCTTGTCTCCCAATTCTGAGCACTTTAGGACAAATCAATAAGATAAACAAGCACATTGAGGTAGTCAAAGTATCCTATTAACATCTTTCCAGCCCTCTCCACTCTACAGAGCTCAGAGGGTTCTTTTAAGTAATCCTTGTTCTTCCTTTGCCTTAGCTTTCCTTTTCTTTTCACAGGCAAGGCTCCTTTAAAAATAACTTTAGTTAGGTTTTATTGGTTTTAAGAAAACGAGACATTTAACTCATATTTACTTGAGAGAAAAAGAAGCTGAAGGCAATACTGTTCGCAAAGGAAACAAAACTCTGGAACTGAGGGGCAATGGTTCTGCCTCTGGTCCCACTTCTTTGTACCATCAGGTAGTACTTTTCTCTCTACAAATGGATTCCTTAGCTTACCTGGAACTCAGTTTTCCCATAAATTTAGCTTTCATACCCAAGGGGAATACAAAATGTAAAAGACATAAATAACAATAAAATATATATTAAAAAAATAAAAAATAAAATAAATAAATTTAGCCCTCATGTTACCCACTATTGCTATTCTGGCCTCTGAAAGTTAACCTTTTTTCATCTTTCTTCTCTGGCCAACTAGTACATCCCCATGGATTTTCCTTGTTCAGAGCCTCAGAACAGGAAATAGGATGAGCCCAGCAAGCTGAGAATTTAGGATCTGCTGTCCTGGGATCTGCTCTACATGCCTGGGCCTGTCAATGCAGTCTAGCGTGGACTTTATATAAGATACGATACGGTAACTAAGCCTAACCTTTGAGGATGATTTGTAGAAGAAAGAGGTAGGAAGCCCAGTCAGTGCAGCAAAATTGCACATGCTGACTCTACTTCCTTCCCTCTCATTTTCTTCCCTGAGAGCAGGACAAAAATGAGGCAGAGGAAGCACCTACGGTGCAAAATTTAAGGCTGCATTCACGTTCAGGTTCCAGTCCTGCTCTTGCCCAACATTGAGAGTGAGTGCCACCTTAAATGTTATTCCCTGGCTCCCTCATTTGCCTTACCAAGGCCCCATCTGTCCACCAAATGTGTGCCCACCACGGGCAGCAATGCTAATTTCAGTTAACATTTTCAGGCTTTTCAGATTTCTCTCTTGGCCTCACTCTGTACTTGACATACTTCATTGAGATTCTCTTTCCTTTTCTTCACGGGCAGTCTCTATTTTCCTCTTCTGTCTCCACCTAAGCTTAGTGTTTGGCATAGCTCCCATGTTTTCAACCAGTCTTCTTAGATTTGGTTGTTTCTTAACATACTCTCTTGGGGTGATTTATCTATGCCAACTAACACCCTATGCCAGCAGAATTCTAAAGTTTACATCTTCACATTAGATCTCTGTCTTGATTGACTGCCTATATCCATTTGCCTTTAAACCTCCTCTTTGGTGTCTCATGGGAACATCAAGTTCAGTAGGGCCCAAAATTTGTAACTGTTTATCAAAAAAACTTCCCATTCTGTATTACCCATATCAGCTAACCCACTTGATCGGTCAAAACAATTGACCAACCCATCCCCACCAAAATGAATCAGTCATGAGGATTTTGACTGTCTCTTACAGTTGTTTTGTATCTGCTCATATGTGTCCACCTCTTCTATTCTTGCCTAACGCAGGCTGTGATCCAGCTCCATTTGGATCGTGAAGTTATCCACATGTTGATCTCTCTGAATTTAGTCTGCTTCACCTTCCAATCCATTCTTCACACTACAGCCAGAGTTATTTTTCAAAATTGAAATTCTGAACATGCTAATCCCTTGCTTGGTACTTAAATGACTTATCATCATCTAGAAAGGTAAAGTTCAAAATTCTTAGTATGGTGTTCAAGTTCAAGAGCCTTCTTATCTACAGCACTATCTTGAAATTCCACTTACCCCCAACACACTGTCTCCAAATTTGTGATCCAGTATGTCACATTACTAATATTTTCCCCCAAACTAGGCTGTTTCATGATTCTGAGCCTTTATATGCTGTTCCTTCTACCCCTTTCCCTGTTTGCTTGGAAAATTCCTATGCATCCTTCAAGACCTACCTCAAATCTTAGTTACCATGCTACTGTTTTTCATACAGCTAGTCCTCTCACCGGTGCCGAATGCTGCCTCTGTACTATAATGTGTTCACACTTCTATTATTCAGTATGTATCCTACTCTCTTGAAATAATTTTTCCCTTACTAGAATTTAAATTCCTTTCAGATCAGGGATTTGTTTTACTTATCTTTGTAGCCCTGTTTACAGAGCTAGCACTCAGTACTCAATATCTGTTTGGAGACACTTTCACTTTTCTGAATTCACGGACTGCTGATGAATTAATAGTGCTTTCTAGTTTCCAAGGTATTTCCACATGATTCATACTGTATGGCCTCACTTGGTCATTTCTGGAATGGGTTATTTGGGTCATGGTTTCTCCTTGGGATTGAGCCTACTGAAGTGCAAAGTGGAGTGGCTAGAAAGGAACCAAAGATCTCAGGTCTGTCTTCAATGATAGCATCACCCAGCTCTTCATTTCCTCCTTCTGTTGGAACTGCCCTCTCCTTTTAGCCATCCATAGATCCCTGTTCTTTTCTATTGTCATCCCAGGAAATTCTGTTTTTCCCCAGGATAATCTGTTGACTTAATTCTTCCAGAGTTAATAACTTATAATAATAATGTCTTCCCTTGAAACCTTCAAAATCATGGCAGTGAGGCAACCACCAAACAGTGCTTTCAAAAGCCTACTGCAACCAAATTTCTTTCCCATAGCACCGCTTAATCTCCTGGATTAAAAAAATATGTAATAATTGTAAAATATAATCTTTGATAGTCAATTGATTCAATCTTACTGGAATCTTGGCACTAATTAATTTGTTATATTATCAGAATATGGGAATAGCTATCAGTCCAAGGGTAGGAGGGCATAGGAGAAGAATATGGGGAGATAGGCACTGTCTCTAAGGTCTGGTCAGAGTGGGTCATGGGTCATTTGGGAGCAAAGGAAGTAACTGATATTTTGGGTAGTGGTAATGGGTGGTGAAAAAGGGGAGGGAGGGAACAGGAAGAAGAGAGATATGTTTGGTGGGTTCATTCAATACTTTTATTGAATTTATTGTGGGCCAGGCACCAGAGCTGATTAAAAAAAAAAGTAATGAGGTGTTGATTCTGCATTGCAGGAACTCATTATCTTGTGGGAATATTAGATACTGAAAGTCACAAAGTAGTATTTTAAGTACGGTGGCAAAGGTTAAATGTAATGTGCTCCTGGAGGCCAGAGGAGGGAGCAACTAATAGTGAGGCGAGGTCAGCAAAGTTATGGAAGAAAGTTTCAGAGAAAAAGTAATTTTAGCTCTGTGTGAATGGGTGAAAATACTTTCCAAGTGGAGAAAGGAAGAACATTCTATGGAGGGAAAATGTGGCAAAGGGTTTCACTTAGCAGATATTTACTGGGCCTCTCCTATGTGTGATATCACTTGGAATATATCAGTGAACAGAGTCCACGAGAATAAATAAGATGAATAATTAGAATGTATAGTGAGAGACATATAATAAGTGGTAAAGAGAAAGAATGAAGCAGGCAAGGGAGATATGAGTTGTAGGGAAGGGGGACTGTTATTTTAGAAGGGGTGACCAGGACAGTCTCTCTGAGAAGGTGACTACTGAATGAAGGACTGAAGGGAGTTAGGGAACTAGGCACATGATTATCAGGGATAAGAATACTTTGAGCAGAGGAAGCAGTAAGAATGGAGGTCTGATCTAGGGGATGGGCATGGAGTCTTTGAGATATGGAAAGGAGGTCAGACTGACAGGAATGGAAAGATTGAGTGGGCACTAGAAAGAAATGAGATCAGAGAGGTAAGGAGGAGGCAGATAATTTGGGGCTTTGTAGGTCACGGTAAGGACTTTGGCTTTAACTCTGAGCAGGATGGAGACCCATTAGTGGAGTTTGAACAGAGGAGAAATACATTTTGCCTTAGGTTTTGACAGAACCACTCCGGCTGTTATATTGAGAAATGACTACAGGGAGTCAAGGGCAGAAACAGGAGAACCAGTGAAGAGGCTGTTTTGACAATCCAGGTGAGAGATGATATTGACCTAAACCAGAGTTGTGGCAGTGGTGGGGAGGAGGTGAGCAGGGGTCAAAATCCAGATTTATTATGAAGGTGAGACATAGAAATTCACAATACTCTGGGCATCATGAGGTATAAGAGAAGGAAGAGTCAGGAATAGCTTCAAGTTTTTCATCTTGAGTAAGTAGCCATAAACTGAAGAAGGAAAGAAAGTGGTTTTGGGAAAAACAACAGGAAGTCAATTATGTTAAATAAGCAGTTTTGGGAGATGGGGTGAGATCCAGGAAGAGGATATGCTATTGAAAGTTGTTATTCCTAGATCAGGAGTCAGTGTTATCACATAGATGACATTTAAAGTCAGGAGTCTAGAAGAAGTTCTGTAGATCCTACTTGAGATTTAAGTAGGTAATCAGTGTAGGTAGTAAGAAATTCCAGAGCTGCACCTTGGGGTAATCTAACATTTAGAGAGGTTAAAGGGATGAGAACCAAGCAGGAAAAGGAAATAATTAGGTGCAGCCAGAAATGGAAGAGGGAAACAAAGATCATAGACTGTTCTGGAAGCCAAGATTATAAAGCGTTTCAAGGAGAACTTTCTCTTATGTCAAAAATGACTGATAGGTAAAGAAAGGCAAGAACCTGGGGATGTGCCAGTGGTCATTGGTAACCTTGCAAAAAAACATTTCAGTGGAGCAATGGGGAATAAAAAAAAAAAACTTGGTTAGAGTATATTTAAGAAAGAAGGGAAGTGCACAAAAGATAAATGCTCAACATCATTAGCCATCAAGAAAATGCATTAAATCCACAGTGAGTTACCACTTCACACCCACTAGGAAGGCTATCAGAAAAATGACAGATGATAACATGAGTTGGCAAGGATTTGGAGACATTGGAACCCTCACATAATGCTGGTGAGAATGTAAAATGGTGCCGCTACTTGGAAAAACAATCTGACATTTCCTCAAAAAGTTAGAGTTACTGTATGAAATACCAGTAATTTCATTCCTAATATACACCCAAGAGAAATAAAAATATATATTGTCAAACAGAAATGTACATAAATGTTCATGGCAGCATTATTCACAAGTGGAAGCAATCTAAATGCCCATCAACCAATGAATGAATAAATAAGATAAAATAACTAAAATATCCCTACACTGGGATGTTATTTGACAAAAGGGATGAATTGCTACTATATGCTACAACAATGACATAACTTGACAACATTATGCTAAGTGAAAGAATGTAGTCATAGAAGATGACATATTGATGACCTATTTATATGAAGAATCCAGAATGATCAAATCTATAGAGACAAATAGTAGAATAGTGCTTTCCAGGTCTGGGGCATAGCAGACAGGGATGAATATAGAAAAACTATCTTTAAATTAGATTGTGCTAATGGTTGCATAGCTGCTTGAAGGCTAAACCCATTGAATTGTATACTTTGGGTGAATTTTATGGTATGTGAATTATAGCACAACAAAGCTTAAAAGGAAGAAAGAATGAGAAGATAGATATTAGGAAGAGTTAGTGGAGAACACTTTGGAAAAGTCATTATTGTCAAAGGTGGAGAAAAGTAATGCAGTAGTTGGAGGAAAACTGGATGAAGGAAGGAATTTCTTTTATGATCTGAGAAATATGAGCCCACAATTGTTGCACTTGATCTAATAGAAAGGGTGTTTGAGGATATAGGAGAGAGAGGACTTGATGGGCAGTGTTTTTGAGTAGGCATGAGAGAATGGAGATTTAGCGTATAGATGGAGAGATATGCCCACTGAGGGTAGTTTATCCACTACAGTAGCAGGGAAGGCAGAGCACTACTGCTGTATGGCTGGATTTGGAGTTGGAGCTTTTGAAAGTTCTCTTAACTTGGTACAAGTTAATTTTATGTGTTATTTCATTTTTTTTTCATGATAGTAGAAAACAAGACTGATCAGCTGAGAGTAAGGTTAGGGGAGAAGGTATTGGAAGTTAGAGGAGAAAACTTGTACTTGTTTTGGAAAGCGAAAACAGAAAGCATTAGGGAAGAAAATAATGATTTCTGGGGAATATTAAGGATCCAGATGAGGTTTAGTGAGTAGAAATGTAATGTGAGACCAGTTGGTGTGCTTGTGTATTTTCCCCTAGCTATCTTCAATTGGAAGGGCTCATGAATGAAGTTAAGTGAACAGTTGGATTTTGATTTGGCCAGATTAGATTGGGTTCCAAGAAAACAGTCTCTGAGTTGGAGATTTGTATGCAGGAAGTTTATCAAAGATTGCTCTTAGAAGCAACATCTGTAAAGGAGGGAGGGGAAGAGAGCTGAATGGAACAGAGTTTGAGTGACAATGCACACACAACCCTGTGGGGGACTGTGGCACTGGAAGACCTTAGTGTTGTCCCAGATTGAAGCAAGGGGGCAAGATTTTTGCACCCCTTTGCAGATATTTAGATATGGGATTTCCCTGGGAAAGAGACGCAGCCTTGAGCAAGGAGGTTTCCTTTGGGTGAGGAGAAATCCCTAAGGGGAGCTAGCTGTGAGGTGACAATAATTAATATTCTGAGTAGCTGATGGAATGAATACCAGAGTCATAAGGAGAGGTAATAGGTGCCATCCCACAGAATCTACTACAGGTCACCTTTTGTACTTCTTGCTTCTATACTAAGTTTAGTCCTTCTAGGAAGAGCTAGATTGGTATTTTTCTAGTTAAACTTACACAAAGGTTAGTGAAACTAATCCAATGATATGCATCATCTTCCTATTCTAAACCCATTTTAGATTTTCCTCTCCCTTGGCTAGCACCTCTGTCTGTCTACCTGCTTACCTAGTGGTATGCCCCAGATTTTTATAGATGAGGTATCTGAGCTCCTGGTGACCAACCCATTCTCAGGTTTTGGCTGTTGTATAAGTTCATTTACCATCAAAATTGGGCAGGAAAGTACCAAGAGATGCTACATTGGCTTACCAAGTTGCCAAAGACAGTCCTCATTTCTCCCATATGGAAGAGTATCTTACCTTCTCCTGATAATTAGCATCAATTTCTTCTCCCAGCGTGGTGACACCTTTCCTTCATTTCTGATATTCTGGTACAAGGACCTCAAGGTGATCAGGTGATAATATTGGTGTAAAGTTTAATGAAACTATAATGTGTCCCACGTTTATTTCTATTCTGGAAACAGAGACCTCTAAATCTGAGGTCGAGCTATGGGGACAGAAAGTAAATATTCCCCAGGGGCTACTAGGAATGTTGGTAAGCAAGGTCATGTGGTTCCCAGACTGGTGTATTCTATATACTGGGGACATGAATGAATATTCATAAAATATTCATTGAACTTAAGTATATACCTGATCCTGGAGAATAGCACCTCTTCCTGTCAGGGAAGTAATTCCAAGCTGGTGCTTTAGCTGCATGTTTGAAAGGTCATCCTACTGCTCTATCATGTTGGTAACTTGGAGTGGTGTGGTATACAATAGGACTGGTGGATTCTGTGATTATGTGCCTTGCCATACTCCTTTTACATAGCATTTCTTAGTACAAGTTAATTTTATGTGGTATTTCATGCTGGTGGATCAAATATGTGTGCTCTTGGATAGAGGTGGTAGCCAAGGCCTTTTGAGTAAGAAAGGCAAACCCATACTGGTTTCGGTTTCTCATGATGATGAGTGGCTACTCTTTATAGCATGAAGGCACTCAATGTAATAAATTCGTCCCCAGTGTTTTGTAGGTCTCTAGTGATGGAATCACACCCAGGGCTTACTATTTGCCTCTGCTGTTGGCAGCTTGAGCATTTGGAAGTAGCAGGAGCTAGATCAGCATTGTTGAGTGACATTCCATGCTGTTGGGCTCTTGAATAGCCTCCATATCTATTACTGTGGCTACTCTGGTAATAAACCTATTATGCTGGTGTTGAGGAGGCTAATAACAATTCAGTTCATTTGGTTGTTTAGCGCTTATTCCACGGCGGGTATCCCCTTGTAGGCATAGCCAGCAAGATAGATTTTTATACTTTGTGATTAGTCCCTTACTTCTATCCACATGCCACTTCCCTTGACCTCTCATCCACAATCATCCAGACTTTGTAGGTTCTGACCAGAAAACTAAGTCAATTACCACTGGCACAAGTCCATGGATATTAGACCACTTCTCTCTCCACACAAAGTACATGAACAAGTTCTCCACCTGAAGTCTGCCCGGTGAAGAGAATGTCCACTCACCAATATCTTTTGGTGCCACCTTTGAGTGGGGGCTGTAATAGAGCAACAACTCATGTTTCTCTTGCTGCCACACACTGAATTAATTCATCTAGAAACCAAACTGAGACATTTTTGTTCTTTGCCAGTGGGATCCTCCACTTCATTCAGCGATAAGCGTTAGTTTAGAGATAGGCATTGAGGCAAGAGTGGTGGATGACATAGGGGTATGCGTCTTCTGCTCATGCAGCTCACATGCGCTTTCATTCTTGTTATGCCTGCCTGGAGTTCCATCTTATAGTGAATTGCTGTTGGGCCTGCCTGCCGAGACAAAACACAGATCTTGCCATCCCTTACAGATAGTGACTGAATCCCATCCAGATGGATAGTTTGACCATATGGTCACTACTGTTCAAAGATCAAACACTATTTCTACCAGGGTCCAATAGCAATGCAAAGAGCGTTGTATCAAATTATAGCTTCCTATTACAAAAAGCATAGCCTTGCTGCAGATCACTAAGAGCTTGTGTTGTGATTCTTTTATCACACTTTGCTGTAAATTCCATATAAGACAAAACAGGCTCTCCTGAGTTATATGGCACAAGTGATAGGATTTCCATATAGGCCTGGCTCTTGATTCCAGATTCACTTGACTCTGGAAGACTTTTATACTATTTGATCAGTGGGTCAGAGCAGCATCCCAAGAATGGAATATGCTGTCTCCAAAATATGGAGATGTTTACCGGGCCTTGCTTCCTTCTTAGTGGTGGAAGCTACATGATGCGAAAATGTGTAGCTTAATTTAAAAGGGTATCTCAGCATGATCTAAAACACTGAACCCCTAAAAAGTTCAATGATATGGTAGTCCCCTAAGTCTTTGCAAAATTTATTTCCAACTGTCAAGAGTGTCTTACTAGACTTCTAATGTACTTGCCACTTCTCGTTTAGTCAGTCAGATTAATGAAATGTCCTCAGTCTAGTGGAACAAGGTGATGTTCTATGGAATGTCCAAACTGTTCAGTCCTTCTAGGCAAAATTATTAAAGATGAAGGGCAACGTTGGGGCAAATGTGTATATGTGCACTTTTGTCTGTTACACATGAGTGCAAATTACTTCTGTTCCTACTTCTTGATAAGAATGGAAAAGAACACATTTGTCAGAGAAGTGCTATGTGATAAAGGCTGTGTTATCTAGAAAGACTGCAGATCTGGAAAAGTAGCTGCAATTGGGATTGCTACTTGTTCGAATTTGCTGCATATCACTGTCATCCGTTACAACCTCATCTGATTTTGTAGGGGCAGAATAGTAAATTAAAATAGAATGGGCATTGCCACCCCTGCATTCTGAAGATTTTGAGGGTTATTATCTTTGCCATTCCTCCATGGGATAAAGTATTGTTTTGATTTATTCTCCTTGCCATAGGGTAGGGATTGGAAGTCCTCCCTAGATACCTCTTATTCTTATAGTCCAGAAAACAAGTGTGTGGATCTTGTTCTCTATCGAGTACAATATCGATTGTACATTTGGGCATCAGAGAAATGATCACTAGGTGTGTCTGTGGACAAGTAGAGCCACTATAATTGAATCTAGGACAAGACATCAAGTGTTACATGGTCTCCAAATCCCCACTCTGATAGGATGGTCATGAAAACCTTAACTTTCATTGTGCTCTTAAAATACCCAGTCATTTCCCTTTTCTTAACAGATGACCTTCTATTGCTCTACCTTTTCTGGAAAGGACTGGGAAAATCAATTTTACATGTACTTGTTGTGTTTCTTAAATTTTCCTCACGGGACCTCTCCATCACTGATGAGTTCTGGATCTGTTCCAAAAATTGGTGACAAGATTTTGACTTTTTATTGGTCAGCTTCCTGATCAGCCACCCCTGATTTCTTTTGGTTGTATGAATTAAGCGACTTCCTACTTGGCTCCACTATGGTTAGCAAAAGCCAGATTTTATCATTTGTTTCTACAGCTGTCCATAGGTTATGTGGGGGGTACATATATTTCTGCAAAGTCAAAGTCTCTGGATTCTCCTCAAAAACGGTATTAATGCCCTGTTTAAACAGAGAATTACAGACCACTCCTGCAGGTCCACAAGGTTCAGGGGAATCTGGAGATCCTAAATTTTCAAATACATCAATGCAGATGTCCTCATAGCAGCTTCCTGGGCTGGGAAATCAACCTCCACTGGGAATCTGCTATTCCTATAATTAATTTTGGACCTAGTCTGCAGCTTTCTGATCTTCCAGTTTCAGAAGAGAAATTCTTTTTAAATGTTGCAAACGAGGCCTACTAGCTTTTATAATTAACTTTTAACTGATGATTAATCACCTACAGCTTTTCATTGTTACTCCTTAATGCATCAGTAGCCCCCAACAACAGTTATTTAACTTCGTAATCTGTTTATTTCCAGTTCCTCAGGTATTATCCTTGCCTGTGCATTTCATTACACCAATATCCTATCCAGTTCACCATTGGTGGAAGTTAATAATAAATGTGCCACAACATGTCAGAAGCTACCCATTCCCACTTAGCATTGGTGATTGCCAACTGGTCAGTAGGTGATCTGGCTCTAAAATTCATTTTAGAATCTGCTTTCAAGTGCTTGTGGTACCGACTAACTTATTCATATTTCCTGCAAACAGATTCTAAAGTAGAGATTTGCATGTAAGAGTGAGAGTTCTGGAAATGTTCTTGAGGTACCAATAAAGGAGTGCAGGTAGCAGAATTGGGCAGAAGAGAGGTAGAAATTGGATGCTATTTTAATAGCACTCGTAGATACCTTCTGTATTGTCCCAAATTAAGCCAAGAGGACTTGGTTTTGTATCCCCTAGGGACAGGGAATAACCATGGTGAGGTGGCTCCCTTTGGCTAAGGACAGTTCCCAGAGAACGCTCACCTATGAATTGTCAGCAGTCAATACTCTTGGCTCAGGGGACCCTTGCAGCTGAAGGACTCTACCTAGGGCTCCATAACATCCGCTCTCTCTGGTGAGTGTGATGACATGAGAGAGAATCAGGGGAATAAGGATATGCACACGAGGATTATTATTATTATTATTCTGATGGTTGCCCATGCCTGTAAGTTCAGTAAGGAGAAAAATTGGGATAAGGATGATGAAAAGGTGGTAGTAGCAACAAATTATAGGTTCTAGGGCTATGTGAAAGATTGTTGGAATTAGAATACTAGGAAGGATAAGATGCTGTATGGTGAGTTGATGAATGGGATATTCAATGTTTGGAGAGATTGCCATTATTGTTAATGATAAGCTCAAGAACTAGTCATATGACTGAGTGGCTGAGCTGGGGTAGAAGGTAGGACCCTTGGAGGACAGTAGGTCTTGGAATGGAGAGGCTAGTATGGGTGGAGATATCAGAGAACCAGTGAGTTTTGTGCTTGGATTTAAGAGGGCTTACTGTGTTCAAGGAATAGTGAGAACTTGAATATGGTGACAGGTGGTAGAAACTAGTTTGAAAGGTAGCTTAAAGTCAGCATGCAAAAGATGCTAAGCACTCAGTGAAGTAATTTGGTTTGTGTCCTGAGAAAATGATAGGTAAAGCACCGATTTGTCTTAATCATATGTGACTTAGAGAGATCAAGCATGTAGTGATGTGAGCAACATACATAGTCTAGAACAATGATAACCAATTAAAATGTTGTTGAAATAGTCCAGGGTTAGTCTTGTCCATCATGCTAGATACTGCCAGTTGTCTACCCAATATCTACTCCTCCTTATTCCTTAGGGTAAGCTTCTGTATTGTCAAAGATAATATTGTCATTAGGTTTCCTTATACATAGGATGGTCTATTGACTGTAAGCGAAAGAGACTGGATAGGCTTTTGAGGAATCTATATTAATTAAGATGGTTACATCAGATGAAGGCAAGTGTAGAAAGCAGAATAATATTCCTCAAAGATGTCTTTGTCTAAACTTAACCGCCAGGGACCCACAAACCTATGAATATGTCACCTTACATGGCATAGAGAGATTTAACATTATAGATAGAATTAAGTGGCCAATCAATTGGATCTTGGATTATGTGAGTGGGTCCCATGTAATTACAAAGATCCTAAACATAAAGAGGGTAGAAGAAGAGTACAGATTGATGCAGTGTGAGAGGGTTCAAACTACTGTTGATGGTTTTGAAACTGTAAGAAGGGGCCAAAAGCCAAGGAATATAGTGGCTCTAGGGAGAGGCAGGGAAATAGATTCTCCCCAATAGTCTCCATAAAGAAATGTATCCCTGCAATCACCTTGAGTGTGCTCCAGTGAAAGCAATGTCAGATTTCTAACCTATGGAACTATAAGGTGACAACATTGTGGGTTTTTTGTCTTTTGGCCACTAAATTTGAGGTAATTTGATGGAGCAACAATAGAAAACAAAGACAACAGGCACCCTTTTTGCTTCCTCCCAGCTTCTTGGAACTGGGATGCAGATGTGATGGTGGGAGCACCAGCATCCCTATTGGACTACAAGGCAAACTTGGTGGTGTGAACACCATACATTCAAGAAAGTAGACCAAAAAATAGAATCACTTGGGTCCCTGGCAGCCAAGTTTTGGACTGTCAATCTCTGACTTTCTTCTAAATGAGAAAAAAATGAACCTATTCAATTTCCAGTGCTGTGGATGAATGTCAGAGTAGGGGTTTAGAAAATATTTGTTAATTCAATGGGTGAATATAATATCACTGTAAAGACCATTATTGATTCACATAGGATCATTTTAAAATTCAAGCTAGAAAAAAAATGACTATATTTCTGTCAACACACCTTTATTTTCATTATATTCTATTTTTTATTTATTTTTGTACATTATTGTTCTCCCCTCAGGTGTAATCCCTGTAGTTCTCCCACCACCATAGCACCCTTGTTCTTCCCTCCCTTCTTTTGACCCCTATCTCTCCTCCCTTGCTGTTTGCACTTTGGAGCTTGCACTTTGATCTATGGTCAGCTTGCAAGTTTTGTTTTTTTCCTGACCCTTTGTTCAGTTTTCCAATGCTCCACCTGTAAGTGAAACTATTCAATATTTTTCTTTTTCCTTCTGCCTTATTTTGCTGAGCATAATCCCTTGCAGTTCCATTCATGCTGCTATAAATGGCATGCGGTTATCTTTTTGATCACTGAGTAGTATTCCATTGTGTATATATATTCCATTTCCTTGATCCATTCATCTCCTTTGGGGCATTTTGGTTGTTTCCATATCTTAGCCATTGTAAATAGTGCTCAATAAACATAAGAAAACAGCACCTTTAGATTCAGGGACAAGTGCTTATTCTCATGGGAGGAGACAATGATTTGCATACCCTGATGGCAGGAGGCAAGACTGTCTGCAGATCAGGGCACACGCCTTGGCTGAGGGTCCCTCCCCACCATGCTGTAGGGCACCCTGATCTCTAGGCAATCTCTGGGTCAGATGATTAAATGTCCTTCCTATTTTGCATTTACCCGCTGCCAGGCCACAAGTATGACAGCCTTTCGAAACTCGATTTCTCTTAGGCTTCATCTAACTGTTGAAAACATAGTTTACTCTGTAGTAGTAGAAATCAACACATTTGGAACAGGGGGCTAAATTTTATTCTTCCCTTAGGCAAAGCATAAAAACAAACCAAACAACCCCCATGCCTAAACTTTCCCCAAACCACCTAATTACAGGAAGGAAAATATGTCAAGAAATTTCTTTTATTCAACAGCAGGCAAGGAAATTTTTGCTACAAGGACCTTAGCTAAGGAGACCATGTTATAGCAGCTCAGCAATGGCTGCTGGACGTGTTGCAGGTGTGGTGAGGCAATGAATTTACTTCCAAGGTACTTACAAGTCCCTTGTATTCACACAAGGAATCAATGCTAGTTAGGCTTTGACGCAGAGGCTGGGCACACTCTATTTCTTTGTACACTTAGAGAATTTCTGTTGCATTTTGATACTCTGTGATATTTCTTTTCAAGAACAAATTGGTGTGTGTGTACATGTAGGTAAATAAGCACTTTCATTTAATAGAGAAAAGAAACATATAAACAGCACCCTGAAAACATCAGGACAACAAAAATTATTATTATTATTTTAAATAGCAATGTCCTTCCAGTACTGTGCTGTCTGTATTTCCTCTCCTCCATCACTTCTTCCCCTTGCCCTTGGCCTTTGCAGGGTAAGAATTCTGTCTTCTCTGTCAGAGAAGTCTATTTTTAAATTTCCAGATTTTCAGGTCTCCTGTCATTAAACATGACAGAGGGATTTAGGGGAAGGGAAGCATTGTTTGAAAAAATAAAACCATTTTTTTGACTGCGATTTAGCATGGCAGATTAAACCTGAATTTGGAAACTATTTTCAGATTGTGTGCTGGCATGTAGCATTTTAGACAGGGACGAGGCGTCAGTTACTGAAAAGGGTACATTTTGGGCAGGAATTTGATTTGATTTGATTCAGAGGCTAAACTTCCTCACGCTGCTTTCATATGCAGATTTCCCTTTCTTATCTGGGTTTCTCAAGCTTGATCGGGAAAGGTCTTTAAACTGGCATGTTGGACTTCGTGTTCTTTAGAAAGAAAGCTGTCTCTTTTTCTTTTCTCCAGGGGAACTGCAAATTCGGACAGGCACAAAGCTGGGAACATAACCAAGGGCAGAAAAAATTTGCCCCCGTGTTCTATTTGTTAAACTGACCTGCAGGTCACAACCTGAAAGTTTATGGATCGGTGGGGCCTGGTGTCTGCATAAGCATGTTTTCTGGACTTTGGCTGAAGCTAAATTCCTGACTTCTGAAAGAGGAGTGGGTGTGGACTTCCAGCAGGAATAGCCAGTGGGAAGGAAGTAATATTCATTAAGAGTGTCTCATGCAAGCCGTTCGGGGCTAAGCATGCTCAGTGTAAATTCTCCTGTAGCCTGTCAAGCTATGTTTGAACTCGTTCCAGAATACTGGATTTACTTTTTTTTTTCCACCAGGAAGAATGCTCGATTAGACTGTATTTTGCCCTGCTTTCTTGCTCTCCTTTCTCTATTTCTTTCTTTCTTTTTATGGTTCTCTTTCCTTTCTTCCTTCCTTCCTTTCTTTCTTTCTTTCTTTCTTTCTTTCTTTCTTTCTTTCTTTCTTTCTTTCTTTCTTTCTTTCTTTCTTTCTTTCTTTCTTTCTTTCTTTCTTTCTTTCTTTCTTTCTTTCTTTCTTTCTTTCTTTCTTTCTTTCTTTCTTTCTTTCTTTCTTTCTTTCTTTCTTTCTTTCTTTCTTTCTTTCTCTTTCTCTCTCTCTCTTTTCCTTTCTCTCTTTCTTTCTCTTTTTGTCTTCTTTCTCTCTTCCTTCCATTACCCTCTTTCTACCAGAAGATTGGAAATAATATTCTTTTCTGATCAGTTCAGTAATACAATGTCCTCAGTGTGCCCATGAGCATTTCAGTGGAGAAGAAAAGAAACTTTGCTACCTGGGAACTGAAGACTACTTAGGTCAGTGAATGCTAATAAAGTCCTAAAGGACTTATGGAGCCAGGAGTTAACTTTTCTCAACTGTTAAGGTAATTTACAGCAAATTTAATTGCCTTTTCAACTAAGTGGGTGTACACCTTTTTTTTTTTTCACACAAAAAGTATGTTTTTCATATGTTGGACTGATTTTCCAAACACAGGGGAAATATGTCTTTTTGGTTAATTTGCATTTGAAAGAACCTTTTTTTTATATAAGAGGTTTTCTCTCTCTACCACAAATTATGTGTTTTTCAAACAAATATTGTGGCAAGCTGATGTAGCCATAATGGTCTGGATGTAGATGTGTTCTGTGTTATATTAATTCTTGGCGTGGGTTGGTTTGGTGAAAGTTACTGCTTTTGTTGCTGCCAAAGATGAAAGAGAGTTTGTTTTTTTGTTGCTGTTGTTTTTGGAACTTTTGGTGGGTTTGAGACTGTATTGTTAGCCCCTGCTAGGGAGCAAGCCATCTCTTTCTCTGTTTAATGTTCATTTTTCACAGTGTTCAACTCTAAGAAAGGAAGACTGATTTTTTTTTTTTTTTTGTAAAGAATTTGTGTAGGAGTGGAGTTTTTCTTTAATATAGTTTTGGAGGGAAACAGTATATAGAAAGACAGAATCAAGGTTTATAATGCAGAAATTAAAGCAAGATCTTGGTGAATTTAAGCAATTAGTGCAAAAAATACTGTCTATCCTCACTAATTCTCTCTAGGTTAATAATTTTACATCTGAATTAAAAAAATAGGCTAGACTTTAAGGGGATGTCTTATGTCAGTCGATGACACAGAAAACTCAGAGTGGAGCAATGTTAGGATCTCAGATAAAGCAAGTTGGCAAAGGCGGCCCCTTTAAAATATCTGAGGACTGAGGCTCTGAGACCACATGGCTTCATGCAGGAACAGTGTATCCTGGGCTAGAGCAGTTTAATTTTATTCAAGAATTTTAGGAGTAAAAGGGGATTTATTTCTTTTCAAAAAAGAACAGCCAGGCGAGGATTATTGATCAGTCAGGGATTAAATATTTGCTGGAATACAAAGAGTCACATAGTATCAATGTGTAAATCAGACTGGCCAGCTATTCAGAGGATGTAAATGAAAAAACCATCATTTTATATGGCATCCAATGCAGCAGCACCCCTCCTCTTCATTCTCCGCCTTTATGTCCAGAAAGGGATGATAGAGGTGGGGCAGGATCTGATGAGCTGACCTTGCTCTCTAAACTCCTGTCCATCTGGTCTTAACTGGGCAGCTGAAGCCCTAAGCCAAGTGGGAAGGAACCTCGGGGGAGATGAGGAAGAAGAGGCCAGCCCCTGCCAGGGCTGTGATCTGCTCCCCGGCCTGTGATTTAGACATAAGTAGTGGAGCTAAGTGGATGCATCTAAATCCACTTCCTTCCTTCTGCTCCCAGGGCTTTGATTTAGTACCAATCGCTGCAATTCTGCACCTGCCTCTGTTTTTCATAAGTAAAAGCTTCTCGCGATGCCAAGATGGTGGTTTATTTGATATACATCGATCCCCAAGGAGATAGCTGAAGTGATTCAGTTGCATTTTGTTTTTTTCTTTCTTCCCTAACATGTGGCATAGATCTTGATGAGTTTAATTGAAACAACAAATCCTTTCTGGGTGGGAGAGCATGGTTCATGAAAGTGTGTGTGTGTGTGTGTGTGTGTGTGGTATGTTTATATGTGTGGTATATGTGTATACGTGTGTGGTATGTGATGTGTGTATATGTATGGATGTTGAGTGTGTGTGTATGTGTGTATGTGTGTGATGTGTATATGTGTGTGGTGTGAGTGGGTGTGGGTGTAGGGTGTGTATATATATGTGTGTGGTGTGTGTAGAGGTATGGATGGTGAGGGTATGTGTATGTGTGTATACTGTGAGTGTGTGTGGGTGTGCATGGGTGTGGTATGTGTACGTGTGGGTGGTGCGTATAGTTGTGGATAGTGTGTGCCTCTTGCAGTCTGGGCTCTACAGCTGTGCTGTGTGGAAGGCTTTGCATAATTGAGAACATTTGTCTGGAGTCAGGGAATCTTTTATTGCCTTGGCTCTGTTTCCATTGAAAGAGAGGAGGTACACATTCTGGAACATTCTATAACTCTTCTCTCTGACTCCCTTTCCTATTGCTGTGCTCCCTCCCCAGCCCTGTTCCCTCTTCATGACCTGTGTCTGGAAGAAAAGCACTGAAACCTTTCATAGCACAAAGGAAAACCAATGTGTATACAAAGAGACAGAGAAGGAACAAAGACAGGCCTCTTCATGTTCACATCTGGAGAAAATTTAGATTGTGACAAGGGAAAGTGAGTGGGAGAGAAAAGGTCTGACATCACATTAAAAAAATGCATATAATTGGCTTCCTAGAGGCTTACTTGTCTTAAGTTTTCTGAGTGTTTTTATACCCTGCCCATACCCTGCCACTGGACCCAGGGAAGGAAGTATTATATCTTTATTTTGTAGTGAAATCCAGTAATTTGTCCAAAACAGTGTCTGAGTTAGAATTAGCATACTGAGCTCTTAGTCTCCAGCTCACAACTACCTACACCACCCTAGAGTTACTGTGGGATCAGTTTCTATATTTTGGATTCAGTTTCCACATTCTTTTTGAGGTTTTGAACTGGAGCAGCTATTTTGTGCAGCAGTTTCTCAAACAGTTCATTACTGTAATAGTATCCTGTATGTCTTAAAACTTTTAGGGAGATTCATTGATTGTTTAGAGTCAGTGTTGATATTTTCAATTGATTAATGATAAAACTGAAAGACGAAATGACTTACTACCTAACCTCACATGGGATGGAAAATTCAGGTTGCTCATCTCAGGATTTGAGATTCTGACCTTTGTGAAGTCACCCTGCAGGTGACTGCGGCAGAGAGGATGTCTAGAGAGGGGTTCTGTGACTCAGGATGGTAAAAAAGTATGGTGGCTCCAGGGGGTTAAAATATGGTAAATCCTATTACAAAGGAAAAACTCAGGCTGGAGAAGTTATATATTTCATCCACAGTCACACTTGGGAGTTGAGGAGCTAGATTTAAATCTTATTGGTGGGACCCCAAAGTATGTGCCATCTAGTGTCGCCACAAAACACATGGACTTGGTTGGGTTCCTCTGCTCCTCTTTATCATTGTGTGTAGAATGGAAAACCTTGTCCGGGGTTGCTATGGGATTATATGATATGATGCATATAAAGTACTTAGCACAGCACTTGGCACAGAGTAAACCCTGCAATGTTTTGATCGGCGCATGTTCTTGTTCTTTGTGGTCTGTATCACTCGAGGTAGACCCCAGCTTTTCTTACTGTGAATCCCGATGTGCTCTTAGCTCAATACCCCATTCCTTAGGGTAGTGAACACCCTCAGATGAGTAGCACTTAAGGCTGATTACTAAAAATATTAAAGCTATTCTGAATGGCATAGGTGGCTGACTGAGGCAAAAACCTCACAGTCCAGGGAGAAGCTGGGAGAGGCAGCTGAGATAACAGCACTACCTACCTTTGGTGGCCTTCAAATGCTGCAGAGCAAGCTTCTTGGATGTGAAGATTCTCTATGGAGTGAAGAACATGTAATCAGAACTTATTCTGGGCTCACAGGTCCAGTGGGTATGAACAACCAGTGGCGGCAGATATGCAAGCAGCTGTAGAATTATCAGTATTTTGTATCCCATGGTCATTCTGACCATGGGTTGTTGAGGTGATGGAGTATCTGGGCCCCAACGCTAGTGGGCTCACTCATGGCTTTATATTAGAAAAATCTCCTTAGAGAGAAAGCACAAAGCCCACTTTTAACCAAATCTGTGCCTTTAATTGAGTTTTCTCTGTACAAATACATAGTCACAGGGCTACAAAACCAAACAGAGAGCAGGACTGTGTCTGCAGGACAACTTCAGTCTAGCTGATATGCATACAAAGGCCTGGGGCCCTTACTTGAAGATTGACAAGACGGGCCTGGTGATGCAGGAGAAGCAGAATTTAGAGGCAGTGGCTGATGATCAAAGATTTAAAAATCCCTATTTAAAATTCTTAAATTCTTTTGAGTTCAGTGCTTTCCTTCAGATTCCTCACCATGACCATTATTTGCTTGTCTGTGCTGAGAAGAGAAGGTCATCAAGGGGGTGGGGAACATGTAGACGGGTTGTTGGTTTATTGATCATCTCTTATGTGCCCAACATGATACTTCATGGTTTATCAACATTAGCTTCTTTGAAGTTCATGATATTCCTGGGAAGTTTAAAGAGAAGTAACTGAAGGGAAAAAATTATATGGCCGCTGAGGCAAAGAGGGTTCATGTGATAGGCCAGTGGCGCCTAGGATGTCCTATATAAAAGGAAGGTCTCCAAGAAGAACTTTAGGTGGGAAAAGATGGCTGTGTTCTGATGGACTCTCAACAATCCAGTGATATTTCTGTAAGTTCCTTATTTGGGTGGTACCTATGTCTTGCCTCATTCTAGATCTATCAACATGTATTGTCTAGATTTGGGCAAGTCTTCTCCCATAAAGATCTCCATTCCACTTGAATAACAAATCTAAATAATTTCCCCTCACCCTTCACAAATAGGTCCAAGTTTTGCAGTTTCATACGTAAAGACTTTGGTAATTGTTAGGTAACATAGTTATCTATCAGTATCCATGGGGTATTGGTTTCAGGAATTTCCCATGGACACCAAAATCCTTGAATGCTCAAGTTTTTTATATAAGATGGTATAGTACTTGCATGTAACTTATATATATCCTCCATACATTTAGATCATCTCTAGATTACTTATAGTGCCAATTTCAATGTAAACAGTTGTTATACTGTATTGTTTAGGGGTAATGACAAGGACAAAAACCCTTTTCTTCTTCAGTACAGATGCAGCCCTCATAGTCCGAATTACCCAGTACGTATTTTCCACTCTTGGTTAGTTGAATCTGTGGATGCGGAGAGCTGTCTCTATCATAGTTTAAAAACAAACTGAAGTGAAATGATGGAGATTTGAATTCAGACCCTGGAATTTCCAGTTGTGTGAAATTGAGTAAATTCTTTTCACTGTGCCTCAATTTTTACATCTGGATATTCGAATGTCAATAAGAATTTCCTCAGATGGAATGATCAAATGAGAAAGTGACTCTTAAAAATGTAGTTTGCTATACAAATACCAGTTGTTCTATTTTTTCCCTCTTGTTATCTCAGAGTCCTAGTACTTTCATCTCTTCTGATATGAAAAGACGTTCTCTTTCCCTTACTCAGAGAGGAGGTGTGATTGACTTAGGCAAACTGCTTTGTATCAGAGTACTGAAAATTCTTTAATTGCCCAAATTAGCTTTACATTTTGTAAATTAGTAAAAGATGGAAGACTTGGAAAAGAGATGGAAACTAGACAGAAATTGTAGCCAGAGCAGAACTGGGTTGACCTTAAGAAATTCCTGAATTCAATAAGAGAGGAACAGCAAATCATTATGGAACAAATTGTTGACACATTGTATTTCCTCCAACTCTCTAAGATGGGAGAAGCACGTACCAATTAGGATGGCTGCTTAAAAAAACGAAGTAGCAAGTATTGGCAAGGATGTGGAGAAATTGGAACCCTTATGCACTGTCAGTGGGAATGTAAAATGGTTTGGCTTCTGTAGAAAACAATATGGATATTTCTCAAAAAGCTCAATACAGAATTACATATGATCCAGCATTTCCACTTAGTATATACCAAAAATAATTGGAAGCAGTATCTCAAAGGAATATTTTTATACCATGTTCATAGCACCATTTTTCTCAAAACCCAAACAGTAAAAACAATCCAATGTCTGTCAGTGGATGAGTGGATAAAACAACTGTGGTATATCCATAAATGGAATATTATTCAGCCTTAAAAAGGAAGTTTTGACACATGTTACGACATGGATGAACCTTGAGGATATTATGCCAAGTGAAATAAACCTGACATTAAAGACAAGTGTTGAATGATTGCACTTCCTTGAGGTACATAGGGTTTTTAAATTCTTAAGGGGGAAAGTAAAATGGCAATTGTGTGGACTAGCAGAAATGGTGAGTTATTATTTAAAGAGTACAGAGTTTCAGTTTGGGAAGGTGGAAACATTTTGGAGAAGGGTGGAAATGATGGTTACACAATAATATGACTGTACTTAATGCCACTGAAATACAAATTTAAAAATGGTTGAGGTGGTAAACTTTATGTTAATTTTACCATAATAAAAATGAAAAATATTGTGAATATGAAAAAAGTCAGTAGATAATTTTTAAAAGCTTACCTCCTAGAATATTTGTTTCAGTAATAAAATGCAGCTATGTGTGAGGAAGAATAGGCTCTAACTGATGAGGAAAAGAGAATGAAATCATTCAATAAATGTAGTCTGTGGGTATGAAAAAAAGAAAAGGAGAATATGGAAGAAAAATGGGATCTTGGTACAGAACAATGGAAATCTCAAAACTTTTATCAGGAGCTTAGCATAGGGTTTTGTTTTGATACTTTGTTCACATAACACATATACTTAGATTGTTTATTTGGGGTGGCATTTACTAGCTGATATAGATTGTGGAGATACCGGAGCCCTCCTGACCTGTCTTTTTGCCAAACCTTAATTTGTTATTGGATTAAATTTTCATCAGGGACCACCACTGCCAAAGACCTGGGGTGGGAAAAACTGTACAACTCAAGAGAAATAAAAAAAGCCACTCATGCTCTGGCAGAGGGAGGGGAGGTAAAGCAACCCCCTCATAGCTGAGTGACTATTTTGTACCAGACCTTTGTGTGTATTATTCATTTAATCCTCTCTATTTCCTCTAAGGTCCTTCTTGATAATGCCATATTATAAATGTGCATTTCTCAAGACCCTTTTGCTACTGAGTGGTGAGTTCCAGACTGGAACCCAGGTCTGCCAGAGTCTCACCCTTTTTCTACTCATCACACCATGACTTTAGAAGTGACCTTCTATCAGTTAACTATCTTTCTGGAACAGACAGATAGTGGCCTATAGGGAGCTGCAGTGGGGGGAAGGGGGATCGTGTCTCAGCATTAGTATCCATGATCTGAACATCATTTTAAATTTTCACAAAGACTTAAATCGCAACATTTAACCTTCCTGAGTAAAAAGCTCCAGAAGCACAGGTGTCTGGGGAGCGTCTTTCTGCCGTGCTATCTTGAGTTCAGGTGTTGAAATAAATGAACCCGGAGTGCACCGGCCCCTCCCTGGAAGGCCGTTCTCAGGCTCCTTTGTTTGGTTTATGTACAGCCATCAATGCATCATTCCTTCTGCTTCAGCTGTTTGAGAATCCCATCTTCTCTATTGATTTCCCACAGAACGTTTACTGCTCTCCAAGGTGTGACCTGTACCTCTAGCTAATTTATTTCTGTCATGGCTGTAGGATTTAGGAATGAAGGGGGAAGGGACGGGGAAGGAGCAGGGGCTGAAGAAGGGAGGAGGGTGAGGAGCCGGGGAAGTGTCCAAGATGTGGGAAATAAATTCAGCCTTGCAGCCCCGGAAGGCGTGCCTGCAGCTCTGGAGGGCAGTTCTGTGCACACAGTGAGGGGACTTTGTTTGAAAAACTGCTCAGTAAGAGGGAAGCGGTAGCCGAGGGTTTCCGAAGGCCAGAAATTATAGCAGGGCCCCATGGGGATGGAAAAGCAAGGAAAGAATGTGTTTGAAAATCACAGTCTTGACTGTTCAGGAGCCAGTCACCATATTGAGCAGTATGTGGTAGGAGGCACCTAGTAAAGTCATGTTCTCTTTTTCATTATGGGGTTTCAACTCCGGGGCGTCCATGTGTCAGCTCTTGGAACCACATTTACAATGAGTGACATGCGAGATAGAAAATCGAACCACTTTAACATGAACCTCCCTTATGCTCCATGCCCAGAACACACAAAGTTATCTGATTTGGCTAGGTAACTATTCAAATGTCCACTTCATTTTCATTGGGGGAAAACAACTTATAAGGTGTCTATGGAAAATCTGGCTATAAACTTGCATAGGGAAGGGTGCAGATTACTTACTATCTTTGCCTGCATAGTGATTCACATTTGTTAAGTGAGTAGACAAGTTGTATTTGAAGAGCATTTTAAGGTTTTCAAGGTCTTTTTAAAAAATATATGTGTGTTAATTTATTTCATTTCCATAATAATGATAAAGAGTAGATGCTATTATTTTTAGTACCTAGTTGAAGAAATTCTGATTCCTTAGCCAGCTTGCTGTTTACTGACGGTCACATGGCTAATAAATGGCACATTTGGGCCCAGGGCTTCTGATTTCAGATTCATGTTACATTAAACAATGCCCAGGAATTCAGGCGGCACAATATTTACCAGGTTCACCCATCACAGAATAACAGAAGCTGGGGAGTAAGATGAATGAGCATCAGAATTTCCCCAACCACTCAAACAGGCTAGTAGGGTGAATACAGATATCCACGCTTCCACCCCTGTGCTTTATGCTTAAGGTACAGCAGGGCCTTAGCATACAGGGTAACACATTCACTAGTCACCATTTTCTTCCTCTTTCCTATCTGCTACTTTCAGCCTCACCCAAACACATGCATGGATTCTTTGTTGCCCTATACTTGGAATATAATAAAATATCATCATTCCTCATATGTAACCATCCACTATATTTTATCCAGGGCTGGACATAAGAATAGCAATTAATTGTGATGCTGGCTAAAGGACTTCATGTTTGTAAATCCCAGGTACACACCATCAAAACACCCACAGTCCTCTGCCATAGTCCATTTTCTTTCTCCCCAGTTTGTTCTCTACCCTCCTCCTCCCCTTCTGGTAGCTTCAGTTCTTAGTGAGACTTCTGGGGTTAGTTCTTATTTTGGCTTTATTTGACCCTTCCTTTGGTTTCTCTATAGTCTACTCATAAGTGACACCATCCATTATTTGTCTTTCTCCTCTGGCTTATTTCACTTAGCACAATCCCTTCCAGCTCCCTTCATGTTGCTGCAAGTGGCAAGAGTTTATTTTTTTTGATAGCTGAGTAGTATTCCGTTCTGTATCTCTACTGCAACTTCCTGATCCACTCATCTGTATTTGGGCACTTAGGTTGTTTCCATAGCTTGGCTGTTGTAAATAGTGCTGCAGTGAACATGTGTGTGCATATTTCCCTTCAAGCTAATTTTTTTTTTTTGGTATCCTTTGGATAAATTAGTGCCTCAGAGTGGAATTGTGGGGTCATATGGCAGATCCATTTTCAATCTTTCGAGAAACTTCCGTACTATTTTCCATAGGGGTTGGACCAGTATACAGTCCACCAACAGTGCTAGAGAGTTCCTTTTTCTCCACTTCCTCACCCCTGCTGTGTAACTTTGGCAGGCATCTTAACCACTGTTGCCTTAGGGAGACATCAATTAGGTTATTTTTTGGGACTCTTCCAGTTTTAAAGTTCTAGATTTAAGAAATGAGAAAATGCATTATTAGGTTTCCTTTAAATATTCTGCCAGCTAGTTTTTCTGATTCTTTCATTTTGAATTCATTTATCAAACCTGCTAGCCAGAAAAAAAATAAATTATACCTTGAATTAGCCGCCTCTTTTTCATTAGACCTTAATGATGAGAAGAAAATTCATCTCCATGTCTGTGGCAAAACGTCTTTGACCACAAGAAAACCTTTCTTCGTGTTTTTTTAAAGATAACAATGCCCAAGCATGAAACTAATATATTTTTAAGGTTTGAAAAGTATCAAAAATGATCTTTATCTTTAATTATAATATGTAAGAGAAAATAGACACTTCAATAACTTAATAGCCCATCAAAACACTATCTTCAAGGGTCATTTAACATTGCCATGATAAATTGCTATTTTTAGAAGCTTATGTAACCAAACAAAGAATGTGTTCTTGGCTATGGCCATGAAGAGAAGTTATTATCGTAGGAGGGACAAAGGAATCCGAGAGGCTCATGAGAGACGGAGCCAATTGCAGAGGACATTTTATAGCGCGCCCTTTCTCTCCAGTCTCCATTTTCTGCTCTCAGGATAATGCAGTGCATTTCAGAGCCATTTTCATTTTTGAAGTGCTCTTTCATCATTAGCTAATAAATACTCATCGATGAATTTTCGTCCTCGACTTGGAAGTTGGAGGAAAAATAAAAATAATTGCTTTCTATTTCATAAGTATTATTCCCACTTTTGGGCTTCCCCTCCTGTGCGTCTAATGGGAAAAAGAAATAAATTATACCTACTCATTTGAAAGGCCCAAAGACTTACCATTCCTTCCATAGAGAGCACCTGGAAATTTGCATCAGCTGTTAATGACCTTCAGTAACTACCTAACTAAAGTAGCAGAAGGAATGTCTGGCTCCCATTACCAAGCACTATACTGTTTAGTGTCTCTTGAGGACAGTTAACTGGAGGGATGCCTTTGGGGGGTCTTCATCAGAGCTGAGTATGGTAGAGTTGAGCTGGGAGGAGGTGCTATTTGTCTGTACATGGTTCTCCAGTAAACTACATATCTCTAATTTCCAGAGTCAAAAGGTTACGGTTTTGGAATTTTTAAATTATTTTGTGTTATCCATGCGTTTTCCCCCCTAGACATCATCATCTTATTTCCACTTAGATTTGGCTATAGGGTCATAGTTTCTACTATAGTGAATTACATTGCACGTACTTCAAGCTGCTCCCAGACTGGTCTAGCTGCACATGGGTTTTGAGGAAGCAAATTTGATTATATAGCATCAGCTATATCTTACTGGGTTTCTGATGCCCCCGTCTATAATAGTATTGTATAACAACAGATCTATAATGTGAGCCACATGGGAGATTTCAAATTGTATGGTAATTGCATTAAAATTATGTGAAATTTTTATTTTAATAAGTTCACTTGACCCACCATATTATTGCTTCAACATGTTAATGAGATTGACTTTTTAAAACTAAATCAATGAGTTGTGGTGTGGATTTTACACTTACACTGCATCTCAGTTTGGACTAGCCACATGTCAAATATCAACTGCCACATTTCATATAGCAGGTGGCTACTGTATTGGAGAATGCAGATCTATAGTTTGGGAGAGGCAATATTTAAAAAAATAATATTTTGAAATTCTTAAGTTAAAATCACAAAATCAAATTCTAATGTACATCACTTTGTAAGACTTTCTCATTGTCAAATAACTTTCTCTTGCTTTTCAGGAATGGGGGATGTGTTTTCGCATTTATCAGCAGGGAAAGGGTTAATGTATGTCTTCTCAAACCTGCTCTTCACTCTGGATTTAACTGTAGCATGAAGGATCATCTCCTCCTTCCCATTGCTTTATGTTTTGCTATACCCTAAGCTTAGTTTTACCCAAGAACAAGGAAATGACAAGACCATTGACTTCTTATGGTGGTTAGGATTTGACCACATTTGATTTGAGCCCATTTGAGCCCAGTCCTGCAGGAGCTATACTTTATGTGATTTTCACCCATTAGTAGTTTTTGGTGCCATCATTCTCCAGAGTCTTTTGTGCTTATTTATTGTGGTTGTGTTCTAATGAAGGAGAAGGGTGCTTCATATATTTATAGCTTCTCAACTCAGTTGAAGGAATTCTCATGGGCAGCAGCCTTGACCTAAAGAGACAGAGTCACACAGGTGGCCACAAAGCACCTTCCAAAGCCTTGCACTTCATTCTTGGGCTAAAGACCTCAGGTTTTTTTGTTTGTTTTATTTTGGTGGTGGTTTTTTTTTTTTTTTTTTTTTTTTTGGACAATGTACTTGGCCTATCTGTCATTCCATAACCTGTAATTTTAGTCTTTGGCACTTCTGCATATCCCCAGTGGAATACTAATTAATTTTGATAATTATTTATCTTTGAACATCAATCATGAGCAAAGAAGGATGGTAGGTGCCAGGTGACACAAAAGAAGGAAACACCTTCTCCCTGCTTCCTGAAAGCTTAGCCTGAACACAAACACAAACCTGAGACACAGTGTCCTAGTAACTTCCAGAGTGTTGAGCAGAAGCAGAGGAGTCGAACGGGTTGTCGCCTGGCCTTGAGGTCCTATGGGAAATGGTGAATGAATAGTCACCAAGACTGCTCCATGCCAGGAGTTCTACTAAGTGCTAGTGACAGGTGAATACATAATTTCTCCTCCTGAAGAGCGTTTAATTTGCTGTGAGACTTGGGTACAGAACAACCAACTTCAACGACAAATGAAATATGATGTAAAGAGAAACAGAACAACAGAGACACGAGGGAGGTGAGACTTGAACCTCCTATCCAGGTTGATCAAATGAGGCTGGTTTTCACAGCAGGAAAGCAGCATGGAGAGAAGGGGGCAGAATGAAGTTTACTCCAGGGCTGTGACCCTGATGAATAGTCATTCCCGAGCTCCTCGCTTTCTCCCCAAATCATGTGATTCAGTTGTAGGACACTAGCTTCAAGTTCTGACCATGTTCTCTACAGTTCATGGGAGTTTAAACAATTATTATAAGTGAATGCGAATGTTCGTTTGATCAAGATATGAAGGCCTTTGGTTATCAAGATTCCAGTGTTTTTTTCTCTCTCTTTGTCGTATTGTTTATATTAAGGTAACAATGGTTTACAGCATCATGCAGGTTCGCACCTCTTCGGATGTGTGTTATGACACCATGTCCATCACCAAAGCAACCGTAATGCTCTATCATATCCCATTGGGCCTCCTTTCCTTTTGTTCCCCCATTTCCACTCTCACCCTCTGATAGCTTCCATTCTACAGTCGTATTTCTAGGGTTTCTTTTGGTTTAGTTTTTCTGTGTCTTATGTTTTTCTTAATCCAGGTTGGCCTGTGTCCCTCTGTTAACTTTAGAGGGTTTACTGTGTGATGGGTTCAAGGTCTGAGATCTAAGTGGAGCCCTGCATAGACCAGGTGGTAGGTGGTTGCCTTTGTCAACAAAATTAAATTATGATTTTCTTCCAACTTGCTTTATGTGGATGATCTGTAATCTAGGCACTGAGTGAGGCACTGAAGGTCCAGAACAGTTGAGACATGATCCCTTGGCTCAGAAACTAGGCAGACAGTACCTGCAAAATGACCATAAACATTTCTGCTGTGTGTCCCACAAAAAAAGGTGAGATCTTGAGGTCGAGGGAGGAGTGTGGCTGCCTCCAGGGAACCGTCCAATGTACAGTGCTACAGATCCTGCTTGTGACATCTTTACGGTGCCACAATACACCAGGCAGCTGAGAATGCTGCTAATTTCACATCCCATTCAGAAAGGTGCCTGGTGGTTAGAGACAGGAGAGTCTGGGGTCTCCCCTCTTTCTTAACACACTCTTCTTTAGTAATAAACTGATGTTATATTCCTGAGTGAGTATAAGCTGTGTTGCACCTTCACAAATATGTTAAAGATTGGAGAGCATTTGAGAAATGGTTAAGATTTCCCAGAAAGTGGAATTCTAAAGAAAGTACATATACAAAGATTTTTTTTAACCTCTAGGTATTTGCTCTAGATTTATCTTCTTCCTCCTAATTTGGAGGAATTCCTAAAGGAGACAAGTTTATGGGGAGGAAGGAGGAAACTTTTTTCCACCAGGAATGTGTGTGTTAGGGCGAAAGGATCTTGTTAACATTAGAGGTGGATCCAGAGGAGACTGTGCGAAGGGAAGGGCTCTGGACTGAGGAATGGAAAGACCTGGGGCTGAATTCCATGCTCTTCACTCACTTTTAACTTGAGCAAGTTGCTAAAGTTGCTTGAAATCAGTTTTCGGATTAGTGTGTTTCAAAATCTAGGCTGTAGTGAAGATGAGATAAAAGATGATAGTTCTGAAACATTCTAGACCTTGCCAGCCCTTGACAAATAGGAGAGGATTATCATGCTGTTGCCAACAGGAGGAGGAACCTGTCTAAATTCCTTGGAAGAACAAATGGTTATATAAGTGGTGCCGGATCACAAGATGGTCAGTTAAGGTCTTTGGAACTCAGAACAAAGACTGGTTCAAGACCACTTGTTTATTTGTTTCCAGAATAAAGAATGAAGAATTCAAATACTGAAGAATTTAAGAAAGGGGTCACTTTGTCTCAATTTTTACAAGAGTAGTAGCCGGAATAAAGTGAACCTATCACATCGAGTTAGGCTAAATTCAGAGGCAGTGTTAAAGAGGAGAGTCTCTGTTTCAGTAGATTATGGAGTTACAATATAATAATGAGATATTGGCTTATTGAGTATAGGCATGAGTTGGATAGACTACTGGATTTCTATAAGGAGAAGAGGGCAGTGAACTTGTGGCTGTGTGGTGCCTTCTTTGCACAGGAACCGCGATTTAACTGCTAGTGAGACAAAAGGGAGATTAAACTATTTGACCTGTCACATTCAGAAGCCAGAAAACCTCAGGAGGGAGTGATAGGATGACAGATTCTAAAACCAGAGAAGGTTTGAAATACGTAGATACAACAACCAAATATCCTGTGGTGCCTTAAATCTAATCTGGGGAGCCAATTTTGTTTTAGATAGAATTTTGTGTGTTCAGTCTGTGGCACATTTCAATGCATGGCAGTGTGAAATTTCTGTTGATGTCAATCAGCTCCCTTATGGTCTAGGTATTCTTGGATACCCATTAAATGAATGGAGCACTCTGGAATCACCAATAGAAAGCTGTCAAACTTGAGGTTAAGGTAGAGGGTAAAGAAGTATCAAATAAGTGGAGTGATGAGATTCACAGTAATAAGGAATTGCTTATGTAACAGCACATAACATGCCTTTATTTTAATAGTGCTGAATATGCTATCCAAAATAAAGAACAGTTAAAAAATTCAGCACATTATACCACATCTCTACCATATACATTACCATTTCTGTTTCTTTAGTATTGTCTACTTTATATCAGATATTATATTTATGGAGCGTTACATGAAAGCACAGTGCTGAATGAATATGAAGGGAAAGTCTTCATTAGCCATTGATGAAGGGAGAGCAATGAAGATAAAAACTGGTGGGAATGACTAAGGTATCAGTGGCAAGAGCCAATTCAGATGAATGGGAGAGAAATGACCCATATAGTTTTTGTAGTCTCTTTTCTGGCAGTATGATTGTAATAGATATACTGAGACATGCAAGAATTCCAGGTTGGAAGTGCTGAAGTTATCTAGAGAATTAGAGATGTGAACAGGTTGGCTGCTCCTTCTTGTATATCTAGGACTTTGAAACTTTCTTTAGAGCTCATTGATAGACACAACAGATTGCCCTTAAGTCACCATCTGAAGACTTTCCTCAGAGAATAAAATCCCCATAAGGCAGAGCAGGGTCTGTCTGGGTCACAATGGGATCTTCCGTCCCTAACACTCTTTGCCAACAGAGTAGAAACTCAGCAACTAAAAAAATCATGTTTGTTGGAGAAAGGTCTCCCCTGAAGTGGGACATTCCTTTGGCATCGAAGTGGCTATAACACTCTGAGGCCATTAGTTTACATCTGAAAAAGAGTTGGAAATGAGTACTCTGAGAATCATTTCCTCCCTTCTAGCAGACAGTACATCACAGCATCACGTATGTACATACACCCATCCCCACGTAGACTTACTTCAGTCCATTTTTTAAAAGGTCCTCTGATCTTTGTTATCTAGTTTAGGAAAAAAAAAGTAAGGAAAAATGATGTGAAGGGAAATGTTCTGTACATTGCTAGTTTTAGGCGTTACAAGACAGTATATCATCATAGAATTTATATTCTTCTGAGACTGGCTGCATATTTTTTTTTGGCAAGTTTTCCCTCTCTTTTTTGCAACTCTCCCTCTTCCTTAGAGGATTCTTTAAGTTCTATCTATCATCTCGCTTACTGAAATGTACCTCATTTGGGAATGAGAAAATTTTGGCATAGCTAGGAGCTTTTAATGGAAATCTGAGAGAAGATGTCTCTGACATATATAATACCTTCAATATGTTTCCATCTATTGCACCATCTCTGATGCGTTACCCGAGATTCATAACGACAGATGGGCTGAGGGGAAGAGGGAACACTCCCAAGTGGGGGTTTCTTTAGAAATCAGCCCTCCTTCCAAGGTGCTTTGAACTATTCTTAGCAATTGGGGTTCAACACATTCACCCCCAACAGAAGTAGGTTTCTGCCAAAAAGCTGCCTGTGGGAACTTTGTTGCCTAGCATTTTGCTCCAAACAAGAGGCACGTCAGTCAGTGTCGCCTTAGAGAAACATGGGGCCCAGATGATTAAGTTGCTGTTTTCAGCTGTAACCATTGGTTAAGTTACTTGACTTCTATGAATCTGGGATTCTTCCATCATGTAATGAGGATGAGAAATAATTTCTGTTCACTTTCAAACTCGAAGATAAGCTATGAGCAAATTTTGAGAGACTGGTGGAGATTATGAAAGTTTTGATGTTCTTGGCAGCTGTCTTTTTTATCCTTTTTTTTTACCCACTTAGAGTAGAAATAATGAGGAGGATTGATTCTCTGAATGCATTGTCTGATGATTCAAAATTTCTCCCAGGGCAAACCAGTTATTCCAGAAGAATGCAAAATTTCATTTTGGAGTGAGAGGAGTAAGCAGTGATTTGATCATATATGATGGAGTTAAGAAAATTAAAAAAAAATGAAAATGCAGGCATGGTACCAAAAACGATAGCCAATAGCAATATTTTGCTGTATAGTCACTCTAAACGCATCTTCTCCCTGCTTTTATTTCATTTTTATCTTTACTATCCCATCTGACCCATGTTGTAACAGATCTGAATCTATGAAATATTTTAAGTGTTAATCCATGAGTCTATTTATCAATATCTGCTTTTTTCCAAATCATTTTTTGAACTATTACATAATTTAGTGGCCTGTTTTCACCACATCCATACATTGTACTGACAGAGCCTTGTTTTTTCATCACGGTTTTCCCATCTGGGGTGTATACTTGTTATTGTAGTAAGATTCATCAAGGAACAAATGCCTATGGAAGGAAATACACTTCAGTGAAAGCAATCTAACAGTGTCTTTCTAGGTTAATTTAGAATTCCCTGGAAATAACAAACAATTGGAAGTATAGAAAGTTAAACATATAATCTTACTTCTCTGAACTAATAAAAATATTCATCAAATTGGCAAATCACATCATTCTGTTGCAGATAACAAGTAGAAGACTATCCATAATAGGAAGCTTTCCTGGATGTTCTCATTTCTTTTGAAAGTAGAGTGGTATGACTGCAATTATTTTTCACACACCACACACACACACACACACACACACACACACAGATATATTTATATTACATCATTCATTTTTGTGCAATGTATGCTTGTATGCTTTTTCCTTTCAGATATATGCCCCGTAAAAGTCTCACTACCAATTCAGCTGTGAACCATCACCCTGTTCTGCTTCCTCTACCTCTCCCCGCCTTGCAAAATGTCTCTGATTTATAGTTGCCTGCTAATTGTCCCATTTTTGTATCCAAACATGATGACCACATCAACTATTCCCTGCCTTATACTAGGTATCTTCTTTCCTGCTTCTGTCCCTATTCCAGCCTAAATGCCCATTACAAACTTGGCTTCATTTGTTGTTTTCAGCTGGTTTTTGTTCTGGTCTGATCTCAGTTCACCTCCAAACGCATGACGTGGCAGCCTTAACTATGTTCTGCCTGTGCTTCTTAGCCTTAGTGTTGGCTTTCGTGTCCACAGAGTTTGAATACTTATCTATTCATTAGAAGAGGAAAGAGTGAATGAGAATAGCAGCAAATCTGAGATTGCAACTGGAGCTCTTTCATTTCGTACTTGTTGACTCAGGGACCATGTCTTTCATCATAGACTCAAAATGATGAGATGTGACCATAAAGAGTTTCCCCCAAATTGGGGACCAATAAGTATGTTCCGAGCAGATCGATTGTGTTAGGGAATACAATCTTCCACTGTCAGCAGTGAAATGCATGGCACTTTCCTCAAAGGAACACCCCATCACATGTCCAGAATATGCCATTTTAGGAGCTTCAGCTACTCAACATTCCCAGCCACTGTCTAATCCTCTTCTCCACTGACCTTATTGCGTATTCTTGTGGTATACACACCACAAGCACCACTCTTCTGAGTGAGTGCACTGTTCAGTTTCTGTGACCCAGGTTTCCCTTCTAACTTTACCTTTGTTTCTCCTTTTAATTTGAATTACCAAGCTTTGGGGTAATAATTCCTTATTTTGCTTCTAGAAACTTTACATGACAGCTACCATTCAGATGATAGGTTAGTCTATTCTTTTGTGTGAATTCTGGAAAGTGTATTCTGTTGCTCCTTAGTCAAGCAAACTGTAGATACTCTTGTGTGTGTGTGTGTGTGTGTGTGTGTGTGTGTGTGTTTTAAAACACAGCTTCAGAATAGTGATTTAACTTCTGATTTGTTGAAAACAGGCATAGAAGACTCAGCATGGGTAGTACACAGAGCCCTAGGCAAGGATAAGGAGACCTGAAATCTATACCTGACTCTGCTAATACTGCTATGAGACAGAAGAGAAGTTGCAGCCTCCATTAAATCTTAGCTGTAAGACTACTGGGTTGAATTATTTGACACTGGAGTCTTCCACAGATTATATCTATAGGAGATCGACATAGCATGGATTTGGGATAACCTGTGTAGGAATTTATTGTAGAAGTATATTAGATCACATCTCATTTGTCAACTACAGTTGTTTTGGGATACCTAAAATATTAGTTATATTTGAAGGAATAGTCCATATTCATAGCTAGTAACTAAAGGCAGAGAGAGAAAATTCCCAGAGGAAATATATCATTAGCTGTGATTTAAGATAGTCTGCTTCCATCTGTCTGATAATGTCCACATGACTTCCTCAGAAAATATTCTTCCCATAGCATTAGACTGGCATGGACTATATTTTTGTTTAAAATATTTTACTCTTCTCATATAAACCAATTAGCTTTCATATTTTATCCTTTCATGAATATCCAAATAAAAGTTTGGCTGACAGCCAATTTGCTAAATCACAGAGGATAATAGCTTATTGTCTATAAACAGCCTTGTTTTAAAGTCTCTCTATTCAATTCTGGAAATATTTGTAATGCAGAAGATACTTGTAAAGCAGTGAAGAAAGGTCATATATTGGGTGTCAGCTGCACTGAGTAGTCTAAGTGATTTATTTTCCATTCCACAGCTCTTTGGTGCTGTAGATGACCAAAACATTGACTTCCTTTTCACTATTCATGATGGTCTGAAAGGTTTGCTATCTGATTTGCTGAATGATTTGGAATGGCCCCCTGCAATCTTAGGTATAGACTGAAAATGTAGAAAAATAGTAGGAAAAAGTATTAATATTTAGTCAAATTTGCTACTTCCTATTCCTAGGCAACAATATCTTGATAGATTTCGTTTTCTCTTCTGTAAAAAATGACCTCCATATTTAAGAGGAAAAGCTGCTTTCAACTTCAATGAGAGGGTGATTTTTTCATCTTAAAAAGCTCATTCAAACCAGCATATTAATGATTTATGAACAAATGAAGGAAGGATATAAGGGATTACATTTCCTTTGAACTTTGCAAAGTTGTAAAAAGCTTAGAGAAAGAAGACTTGGTTCAAGATAAACGTTTGTTGAGCTGATTTATCGAGCCCTTCTAAGTGCTCTTGGCTGAAAAAAAATTCAAATATGAACTCAATTTTTAATTGTTGCTCAGTTTTCTAAAAGATGACTTTGAAACTTGAATGATCATGGGTCCAACCATAATTTCTAGTACTTGATTATTCCAGTCAAGGATGTATGTGGCTGCTACAACTTTCATATGAGAAAGAATGGTGATCAGTTAAGCATCACAGCACCTCAAGAATGAAAAGGACGAACCATGTGACCAATCTTCTGTGTTTTGAATCCATTGTCATTGTCTCACAACTAGGTGGCTATTAACTGAGTGCCTTCTGTGCATGTTGCAGCCATGATAGTAAAGAAGAGGTGTGTTCCTTGCCTTCAAGGAGTTTACAGTCTAGTAGCACAGTCTGGGTGGAGGCAAATAGGGTAGTTTTGGAATTAATAGAACCCAATCAGGAAGGGCAGGGAAGGCTCTCTGGGACAAGGGTGGTCTAGACTGGGCTGTGAATGGTGAGTCAGTGGTTCCCAGTGAAGGGTGGCAGTACAAGAGGATTTTTGAGAGCAGAAGACGCAGTCTATATGAAGTCAAAACACATAATGACTAGAGAGGGGAGGTTAAGAGATAAGCCTCAGTTGCTTCTTATCATCATGGAGAGAAAGCATTCATGGGCCAGTGGTGTGTGGTTCTGTACTGGCTCTACTCTAGTGAATGTTTATCAACCATACTTGTAAAACGTACCTCCATTAAAAAAAAAAATCTTTTATGACCTTTTATAACTTTTTATGACTTCCCCAAGATGACTTAATGAGTAATGAATTAGAATTGAGTCTCAAAGGAGACTTCTCCTTCTCCTCCCCCTCCTCCTTCTCGCCATCTTTCCCCTTTCCCTCCTCTCCTTCCTCATCTTCCCCATCTTCATCTTCATAATAACAGCCACAATTTGTTGATTTCCTATAAGATCAGTTGCTGTCAGACACTCTAGAAGGATGGTGTCGCTAAATCCTCAAAACTATCAGCACCATCTGTAGAGGAAGGAAACCATATTTTTTTTCACCCCCTCCTGCTTCCTTTTTCATGAAGAATGGGACTGGCCCCTCTTCTGCCTTTTCACATTTGGAAAATATTTGTTTGTGGGGAGAGGGGCCATTATTTAATATTAATCCATTTTATATGTAGACCCAATAGACATTTTATCTTCTGAATACTGTGAATTGAATAATGATCAAGCTTTCCTCTTTGACTGCTGGCCAACTTAGTGCTAAATGTGGGTCCCCTGTCTGTGTCCCTGCAAATGTGTAAGGCTTTATGTGATGTACTTTTTTAGTAGCTCCGTTCACGTTGGCATTTTAAGATCATTTTTATTTTTCTTGCTTACCATACAGAATATCTTATATTTGGAACAAAGGAGGATAAAAATAACTATAATGCAGTTATATTACTTGAGCAGAAAGGGAATTTAGGAGTTTTGTTTTGCTGTTTCTGCAGCTAAGAGGTGACTTTCTATAAACTAGTCCACAAACTTTCACCTAATCTTCCCCAGGACCTCAGCTTTTGTTTGTGAATTGTCAGACTAGGATTTTGGATGCTCTGGGACCATAGAGACTAGGCTTATATTCCTTTCCAAATCTTTACCAATAACTTTAGTTTAATCAGTTTGTGTGAAGCAAGCATGATAACCACTACACTACGGAAACACCACTAATCAACCTTGTGCTTCTTTCTTCTTGAGCTCACTTTTCTTTCCTCTTCATATTTTGTCTTCATAAATTACAACAATATTATTTCTTTTTAAACAGAGAAGTGTAGGAAAGAATCTAGAACTGTGCAACCCTGTGTGTCTTCACCCTACAGTGATGTACACAAGGTTTATTATCATTTAGAGTTTAGTGAGTAATACTGAGTGTACTTGAGTGAGTAATAGTGAGTGTACTTGATATGGTAAATCTCTGCACAGGTGGAACAACAAAAATATCATCCCTCTTCTGGAAAATAGGGTATTTCTTGGAGATGTTTATTAATCTGTCAAATAAAAATATTGGACTGAGGCAAAGGACAGTTTAGTAGGCTAGGGCCTGGGATCACATCCAACTGCCACCATCTTTGTGACTTTAGATACAAGACTTCATTAAACTGCCTTAAACTGTTTTCTCATCCTTATTTGTTAGAAAAGAACACATGTTCCTTCTTAGTTTTGTGAGGATTAATGTGATAACTTGGAATTGCTTGGGGGTGTGCCCAGTGCTCAATAATTGTTCATTATTATCATCAGCCTAACTTCTGATTCATTGTGTTTGAGGTTAGTTGCTACATCTTCCAGACAGATTTTAGTAGAAATATTAACTATTATAATGGCCAACATGGCATGATTATGTACAGAGGACATAGTCTTTGTTATTTCTCACTGTATTTCACCACTACAAGAGTTTGCTTCCCCCTTGCTCTCATGGTCCCTCTTCTTCCTTTCTATTTCTTTAAATGCTTCTGCCATCAGATTCACTACATATTTAATTTCTTTGTTTACCATTTGTCTTTCTCCTGCTAGACTGTACAGTATAAGAGGGCAAAGTGTGTGTGTTTGTGTGTGTGTGTGTGCGCGCGCGCGCATGCGTGTGCACACGCACACGTAGTGTTCACATTACAATAATTCCCATGTGTACAACATGGCCTAGAAGGCCATGTAGTCACCCAAAATCTAGATTGAATCAATGAATGATCTTCAGACATCCTCGACATTTCATTAATATGAGTTTTGATAATACTTGAGAAAGAAAGAGCACTTGTTTGGCTGAGGGAGGAACCTCTTCCCTGTGGAAGTGGGTACTTGAAAGGGAAGATGAGTTTCATGACTCTTTAAAGTGGTTGGGAGCTTAGAATTCTGTAAAAATCAGTTCCATTCTCTTTTTTATCACCAGTGAGTGGAGTAGCCATGGTGAACTGGGGAGACACCAAATGGGAAACCTCTAATATGCCTTCAAAACATTAGTCTTTTTTTCTGTCTATAGAAAAAGGTGTTTTGAGAGCACCAAGAAATATGCATATCATAGTTGGAATTCACAAATGTTCAGGATTTTTCTTGTGTGGTATCTGGTCTACTGACCCATTGGGGTTAAGGAAGTTGACCATTTTGTATCCAAATACCATATCAAAACTACCTAAGTCTTGGTGGGCAGAATAATTCAGCTCAGCAGATATTCTCAGGACATATATTATGGGCAAAGATTCTGCAAGAGACAGCAGGGGATACAAAGATAAGGCCCCAGGACTGCCCTTCAGAAACCAAAAATCTCGGGAGTGAAACAAATATCAACAACAAACTGTCTAAAACTAAAATTGTCAGGAAACTTGTTTTCTTGTTTCTATGACTTGTGGATATTTTTAACTCCACCTTTTCTTTCCTCTTCATATTTTGTCTTCATAAATTACAACAATATTATTTCTTTTTAAACAGAGAAGTGTAGGAAAGAATCTAGAACTGATTATATCAATAAAAAAACATTCTGAAAATGTCTCTCTTTATGAAGAGGCTCATTTGAGGATCATTTCCTGCTATCAGAGGTAAGAGGAATATTTTTGCATTCTTTGGGCTTTTGGGTTTCTGTATAAAAGGGAAGTTCTGTTTATAAATATTTTTGTCTGTGACAGGCATTGTCTTATTCATTATCTCAGTTAGTCCCTAAATTTCATTTAGAATCAAGTATAATTATGTCCAATTCAAGGTAAGAAAGCTGAAGCATAGGGAAGCTAAGTAATTTGCCCAAGCCATGCCGTTAACAAATTCAACTAGAAAATGGCAACTAGATTCCCCAAAACATTTCATGACATAAGGCCTATGCTTTTTCCTACCCAGTTTTCTTATTTTCACTGTAATTCGTTGAATGTAGAGGCTCTCCTCTCTGAGAAGTAAGTAATATTGTAGTATCAGTTTTTCTGGTTCAAATGAAAATACCACCATATACTATAATCTACCCAGGAAATCTGCTTCAACCTATAGTAAATTTTACTCTGCTATCAATATATGAGATATTTGAGCATAAAATTTCACTTGAATTATTCATATAGGAACTGAGTTACCAAGAATTTTCTCAAATGTACGCTTGTAAGCTACAAGTTGGTTATAAAATAGCAGAGAGTAGTAACCAGTGAGGAATGCCATTCTGTGGAGGCCGGCTCCTGCTGCGTTCTGAATGGCAGAGGTTGCCCCAGAAATGAACAAGATGAGAAGAAAGAACATCATCCTCTTCAAAGTGTTTGGCTTGCTGGTCTGTTTGTGCCCACTCAGAGCAGCATTGAAGAGAAATACATTGCTTTGGTTAACATATGTTTCAAATTGCAGACTGAAAGATTTGTGCGCAGTACAACAAAATCTTGTTAATTTGAATTAATTTGTGGCAAGGTCCATCTAAACTCATAAAAATTTGAATCAAAGAAGAAATCTAAAAGAAATACATTTTTGTATTCACAAGAAACTTGAACCAGAACCCGAAAAGCTGGAGGGCTAAAGAGGGCTTTTGGTCCTTGGCTAACATAGGACTAAAGTGTCCTTTTATGGAGAAGCCACGAGGCCCAGGGAGATCAATGATTTTCCTTCCAGTTTGGGGAAAGTGGCTGGTAAATGGGATGAGAAATGTCCGAATTTGTTCTTCCAGAACAGAGCTGTCTGCTCCCCTCTGGCTGTACTTAGAAGTAACAATGCATGGTATTTAGAGGTTTCACGAACTTTTCATGAATGGATAAGACATTTTCTAATACGACATTTAATTGTATGCTAGTGGTGCTACTAACATGCTTTAAGTCAATTATGATTTTATTATTTCCTGTTAATTCTAATTGACTTTTTAAAATTCAGATGTAATTTCCAAATAAAATTATGATTATATTTAAAGTTGACAACATGATGAGGTATGTATACACTGTGAAGGGTTCCACCATGGTTAACACAGCCAATAGTCACACATTCACCTTTTGATATGTGTGATGGAACACTCAAATTCTAATCTCTCAACAGATTTCAATTACACAAGCTGGTAACATCAACTACAGTCAACATCTTATACATTAGGTCCTCACTCCTTATTCTTGTTGTAGCTGAAAGTTTGCACCCTTTTAGCAACCTCTCTCTATTTCCTACTCCCCTCCCCAACCCTAACCTCTGGAAATGGCCATTCTATTTCTATGAGTTTTACCTTAAAAAAAAAATCTGTAGATAATGCAGTATTGTGTTTTCCTGCTTGACTTAGCATTACACCCTTCAGCTTCATCCATGTTGTCAAAAATGTCAGGATTTCCTATGTGTTTTTAAGATTGAGAAATATTCCATTAAATCTTTCACTCTCTCACTCCCTCTTCCTCTCTCTCTCTGTCTCTTACACACACACACACACACACACACACACACACACACACACACACACACAGACATCTTTAGTCCATTTATCCTTTAATAGACACTTGGGTTGTTTCTATACCTCAGATATTGGAAATAATACTGCAGTGAACATGGGAATGCAGATATCTCTTTAGTGATTTCATCTCTGGATATCTACCCATAAATGAGATTGCCACATAATATGATAGTTCTATTTTTAATTTCTTAAGGGACCACCATACTATTTTCCATTATGGTTGTACTGATTTATATTACCAACAACAAAGTACAAGGGTTCCATTTTCTCTATACCTTTATAACCATTATGACCTCTGGCCTTTTTGATGTTAGCCATTCAAAGGTGTGTGAGGTCAAATCTCATTGTGGTTTTGATTTGCATTTCCCTAATGATTAATGATATTGAACACCTCTTCGTGTACTTGTTGGTTATTTGTATGTCTTCTTTGGAAATATGTCTCTTGAGTTCCTTTGCCTGTTTTTAAATTAGATTATTTGTTTATTTATTTGCTATTGAATTGTATGAGTTCCTTGTATATTTTTAATATTACTTTTCTTATCTGGTGTGTGGTTTGCAAATATATTTTATTTTGTTGATGTTTGCATTGCTGTGCAGAAACTTCTAAATGACTTATATAAGATGGAAGTATAAAAATAAGTTTAGCTACCTGATTTGAATTGTCCTCAGTTTAAGTTAGCATGACCCAAATTAATGGGATTTAATGTTTACTCTTTTTTAAAGAGGTTTATATCACTATGAAGGATATGTGTCTGATATTATCCTGACTTTAAGGGAGGTTTTACATAATGTTTGGCAATCAGTTTTCTACGATCCTCATAATTTTTTTTGCATATACTATGACCTTCTAAAGAAAATTCACTTAGTATTTTCTTTTGGAATTGAGGACTCATTTACAGAAAGCTTTATTTTTAAGAGGTGTTTTTTGTTGTTGGGTCTTACTATGTTTGTGCTGCTCTATATGAAATCAAGAAAAAAGAATTAATAGCTCTACATGTAACTTTGTAACAAAGTCTGTTCAGGTGTTTGAATAATTCCAGTTCTGTGAACTTTTGGAAGCTATGCATCTAAGAAAGATGCTTGTTGAGCCTAAGATTACAGTAAAGAAAGCGATTGTAATTTGTGAATGGCTATCTTAAAATGAAACTGATACCCAGGTCTTGGGTATTGTTTAGATACCACTTTTAACAAAATGCCATGTGCTGACTTGTATCATTTCTTTAAAAGCCCTTTCCAATTCTAGAATTCTGTTTCTATGATCCATTGCTCTTCAGTTTCAAGGACTCCAGCTTTTTAGCAGGCTATGTTCTTTGCAGTTTGAATAATCTGTCATAAGGATGTCATCTTGGGGGCTTGGGTTGATGGGAACTCTGTGCCAATGAAAGCATACAAAACCACAATCATTTTAAATATAGGAGATGCCTAAGACTTTCCTATAACCCTACCTGGGGTTGAAACTCAACAAAGCCTGATTAATGTTTCCTAGAGTCTTCTGGGGAAGATGTCAATATAAAGCCTGGGTCCCTGGGATTTTATGGATGCATACTCCCCCCTGACATGGAGTGCAGATGACAGAAAGCAGCCCCTTTGAGGTGATCAGTTTCTCAGTCTGTGTTGTCCTTGGCTGCGGTATGGAGCATGGAGGTCTCCAAGTCCCTGGAAGATGGGCCTGGTGCACGTATGGCTCAGCTCCCAGGCCTGTGTTTATGGAAAAAAGTTCCTAAAGAAACAGATTGAAATTGAGCAAGATCAAATATTCACTTGTGGGTTTCCGCGAAAGTTGCTTTTTTATTTTCCCCTTCACTAGCTTGTGGAAATGTCTTATGGCTGCCTCATCTGGAGAGATTTGTGCACTAAGCCAAAAAAAAATTATAATTCATAGTCCTCTCTGTTCTTCTGGGGATTCAGCGCACAGGCAATCTTATTTGCATTCTCTCGCATTCATCTGCCTGCTTCCTGCCTGTTTTAGGGCTGCCTAGGGGAGTTACAGTATCCCTTTTTCTCCAGTCCTGCAGCCTATCTATTGTAAGTCAGACATTTGATTTTCTCAGAGTGAAAAGAAATTGTCCTGCTTTACCTGTCTTTCTGTACATCCACGAGTGTCTTTTCCCCACATTTCAGATTCTTGAATTGAGAGCCAGGAGAAATGATAGGAGGCAGAAGAATCAGTGGCCAAGTCTTAGGCACCAGGTACCATTCTGTCTTCTCTCTGCTTTTGGAACTACTTTTAGCTTGATGACTTTTCCTAAACTTTAACCTAAGTGTGAGGACAAATTTCCTTGTTGTAGAAGTTGTTCTTCTAAAGAAAGTTAGTTTCTTCTAGAAGCCATGTTAATTCTTTCAGACCAAAGAAAGTATGAAAAATATTCTCATACTTTTCCTAATTTAGTGGAAACCTGTTTTTCTGAACATTTTTTTTTTAGCATTCAGAGATATGTAGGGAATAACTTATGTCCTTGGAGAATCTAGGTAATTAAATACTCTGGTAAGAACTATTCCCCTTTGTCTCTTTGTTGCCACATCAGTGAAGGGACAGACACCAAGCTCTCATGTTGCCTCAGAGAGTTTCCTGCTATAACCTGGAGGAATGGTGGAGGGGCACTGAACTAAGTCTTAATATTCAAGAGCTAAGAGTTTAATTGTTCAAGATAAACATGTACACAAGGAAATGGACTATAGCGTTGTGCATACTGTCATAGAATGCATGTAGGAACAATAGGGAGAGAGAGGTGATCTCTGGCTTGATGAGCTACTTGAGATAAGAGGGTCCTTACCAAGAGATTAAGATAGTAATGGAGGTATTCTCTGAAGCAGCCTGCACATTTTCAGACATTCTCTTAGTGCTTTCGAGTAAATGTTATAAAGAGCCTATACCCCATCAGTGCTGGTGGTATAGGAGTGCCTGCCACTGGTGAGGACTGTGGTGTAGAACCCGGACCTGGACGGCGTCTGGGTCCCTGTAAGAATCCGTAATGCATTTTGCACCACAGATCTCAATATAAATAAGTATATGAATGAATCAATGAAAATCAATGATATGGGTCCTTTTTCTGCTTTGCTATCAACTCATTGTGTAACCTCCTTGGGTTTCCTGTTTAATTGTAAAAATGGCCCCTCTGTTTTTGAGGTTCATATGAAAAATCAAGTGAGAAAACTAAGGAAACATTTTGAAATGTATAAAATTCTTGAGGAAACTATGTACAGATGTAAGAAAATACTTGTCATTTCCTTTTGGGAAAACATTGCAAAAGAAGGGAAGAGGGAGGAAGGAAGAAAGGGAGGGAGGAAGAGGGGGGGAGAAAGAAAGGGAGGGAGGAAGAGAGGGAGAAAAGGAGATAAGGAGGGAGGGAGGGAGGGAGGGAAAGAAGGGCAAAAGAGGCAGGAAGCAAAAGATGTAAAGAGGGAGATAATGAGGGCCTCCCTGGTGGTGCAGGGGTTAAAGCACTGCACTGTCTGCATTGGCAATGCAAGTTCGAAGCCCAGCAGGGGAGATTCCCACTTGGCACAGCAGACCTCTCCTGCCTTGCCCGCTGCTCCTCTCAGCATTGTATTTCTGTCCATCTGCCTGTTCTGTCGCTGGTGAACCTTCTCGCCGCCCCACGCCTCTGGCCTGTACCCCAGTTAGTATGCGTAAAATAAATAAATCTTTGAAAAGAAAGAAAAAAAAAAGAAGGGAGATAATAAGCAGGAAAGGGAGGAGAAGAGAAGACTGAAATGAACACATACTTGGACATCTGAATCAGACTGTGGTTTCCGCAAGATGCAGAGGTATGCAAGGGAAATGGAGAATTTGTCAAGAGGATCTCAGTCACCTCAAAATCTATAACCTGCAGTGATGTGTTTGGACTCACTATGCAATGGCTGGAACTGATCTTTGCTGATTCGACTAGATTTGCAAGAGTTGGCAGGAACTTTTTGGGAAAAGAAATAACATGAAACCAACCTCACTTGCTTTTAAAATTGTTGTCCATGCTTCCTTTTTGGCTTCAGAAGTAGTATAGTATTTATGGGAAACTAGCTTCAACTAGCTTCAACATACAGAACAGCAAATGCTGCACTAAAAGCAAACTCAATTTGATTTTAATCACAGAAAACCCAGAATTTTTTATTACAAATATTCACATTAGGAGAAAAATGGAAAAATCATAGGTGACAGTGCTTGAGCACTTGCTGTGTCCGAGAGCTGCACTAGGTCTCCAGGGGACTGGTGAGAAGTTTGGGATCTGGACAGAGATACAAGGAGAACCCCAAAATGTGGAGAATAGTCCTTGTCTTGATTCACTGGACTGTTTATGAGGATCTCACAGCGTGCTGAGGAGGGGAGGAAAAGCCAACCATAAGTGCCTTGTGATAGAGTGGACGGAAGGACTGGAGGTCGGCAGGACCGAGTTAGGGTCTGATTTCTAGTATGGAGGAGGTGCAGCTTACCAAGTCAAGTCAAGGTTCTAGCTGAAGGCCCCTCCATGAAATGAAGAGTCAGCGTTAAGAATCTCTGAGTCTCCTGACAGGCCACACATTTTATAAAATAAATATAAAAATCACTTAACACCTAGAGAGTAGCAAGTTGTGACAATAATTATACTAGCTAATGTAATTTATTATTCTGTTCTGAGATCTGTGATAGTATCACAGTTCATCCCCCTGCAAATATGTATTGCAAAATAGGTATTTTTCCACCCAGTTTTTAAATAAAGATCTGAGGCATACAGCAAGGGAGGAGGAGGAAGGGGACTCAAAAGAGGGGAGGGAAGAAGATAAGGGGATACGGTGATGGTTCATGCATGATATGGTGGTGGAAGAACCATGGGGTCCAGCACTTTGTTCTTAACTATTGCACTATAACAACAACAATAATAATTAACACTTACATAGATCTTATCATGTGCCTGATACTATTCCAAGCATTTTGCAGATCTTTACCCATCCAATTTTCACCACATGCCACTGAGATAGCTATGGTGCTATTTCTGTGTGACTTTACCACTAATATCTCCATTAGACAGCTGAGGAAACTGCATTATGGCTTTGTAAGTCATTGACCCACGCACTGGCAGACCTGGGTTGTAGCCCTGGCAGTCTGGCTCCCAATGTCAAACTCTTAACCTGTCCTCTGCATAACTGCTGGAGAGGTGTGGCATTAATAATGGAATGACATTTCATTCCACCCCAGGAGTGTGTCCATGTATCTGTGTGTAGAGCTATCATAGCAGAAAGTGTTCAAGAAAAAGAATTCCTAAATGTGACTTGGATATAGGGAAAGTATGTGATTTTATAGAGAGGAAGCGGGAGAGTCAGCTTCACAGCAGGACATAATAGCATGTAGGGTTCACAGGAGTTAAAATACTCCTGACGATGTGAGTAGGCATTGGGTGGTAGAGGGCTGCCATAGGTTAATTGTCAATATTGATTAGGACAGATAATGGCAGAGTGGAAATCTTGATCACTATTATTCTGATTGATCTAGGGAGAAAGAAAAGATCCTGGGTGTGTGGGAGAGAAGCATCTCACAGGTTAATAACAGATGTAATCATCCAGGGCAGATGTGAGAAGGAAAATATGACCCTAAAGGAAGAACTGATTGGATGCGAATTATTCATCTTGGGAAAGAAAGATGAGGGAAGAAAATCATTTCTAGAAATTAATTTCTTTTAAATACTCAAAACTGTGAGATCCTAGAATGAGTTTTTATGAGACATGATTTTCTTGTCTGGGATTCTGAAACAAAGCTCAGATTGTGTTATGTGTCTTGAGATGGCAGTCAGAGATGAAAATACATACATGCCTGCCACTAATGACCTGTGCCACGCCCAGAGCAGATAGTACGAATCGATTACCATGGTGCTGTTTTCCTCTGATGCTACATCTGGTCCCAGACATTCAAAAGAGTATTTCAGGAAATTCTGGGAAGCTTCAAATGATTATGGGTGTAACGAAAGTTAAAGGTGTTCTCCATGGCTGGAGAATTAGTCCATGGCTACTAAAGAATAGATGATTCCCCCAAAACACCCATCACTGCTTCATCTCCTGCTGTTCTTTCTCATTCATTTTACTTACATAATTGATAAGGTTCCCCTAACAGAGTTCCTCTCTCCAGCCTTGGTCTCCTCTCATCAGTTCTTTACACCTTTGTCAGAGTCACCTGTTTATGACACCTCTGATCATGCCACTGTCTTCCACAGGACCCTGTATGGACCTCACTTCCTTTTGAGAATCAAGTGTCAACACTTGACAGTGAGACCCCTTCTCATTTTCCTCCTTCCAACAATTTAGCTAAATCCACTATAATACTGTACAATCTCATTTATATGTGGAATCTAAAAAAGCTGAATTCAGAGAAACAGAGTAAATGGGTATTTGTCAGGGCTTGGGGATGGGAAGATGGGGAGATGAGTGGAAAGGGTACAAACTTTCAATTATAGGATAAATAAGTTCCAGAGATCTAGTGTTTGCTTGCTGACTATGGTGGAGAATTATTGGGGCTTTTGTGGTGGGTGTCATGTGGTAACAGGTGAACCTATACCCCTAAATCATTAACAGTGTTGGAAACCAATGTTATCTCAATAAAAAAATTATATTAGGTAAAAACCTCTATGTATGTATTGTATACTCAAAAGTTGCTAAGACAGTAGATCTAAGTGTTCTCATTATTTATAAAAAGTAGCTATGTGGGCCTCCCCGGTGGCGCAGCGGTTGAGCGCTACGCTGTGGAGCTGTTGGCAGCTGCTACGCGAGTTCGACGCCCAGCCGGGGAGAGTCCCACATGGTTGGGCGGACTTCTCCTGCCTCGCCCGCTGCTCCCCTCAGCAGTGTACTTCTGATCTGCCTGTTCTGCTCCCCACTCTGTCTCTGGTGAGCCCTCTCGCCGCCCCACACCTCTGGCCTGTACCCCAGCTTGTATGTAAAAAAAAATAAATTAAAAAAAAAAAGCTAAATTAAAAAAAAAAGTAGCTATGTGAAGAGATGGGGGGCTACTTAACCTAGTGTGATATTTCACAAAATATACATGTATCAAATCATGACATACATTTTCTTTTTTTTTAAAGGACATATATTTTCAACTTATACAATATTATATGCCAATTATATTCCAGTAAAGATGGGAAAGATCCAAATTCACCATTATTCTAGCCTTGCAACATCCCTTGGCATTCTTAAATTCCACTGTGGCATTTCTGATTGACTATCTTTCCTTATTCTCTCTCCTTATTTATGAAATCTATTCGCTTCCCTTTTTCCTGCCTAACAAACTGTCTGTGCATGCTTCAAGTCTCAGCTCAGGCTCAGTCCTGTCAAAGAGCTGGATGCTCTTTCTTCATTATTCTCATGTCCCTCTCTGAGGCAAGGACTTGTCTTTTTTTACCTCAATATCTTGATGCTTAATATAGTGTCTGTCTGGCATGTAGTAAATCCTAAGTTTTGATGAATAGAAATATACAACAAATGGCACACCGGCATTAGTTTTACTGAGTCCATTTGGGAATGAATATAGTAAAAGAGAAATGAAACTCCCTTGGATTTTTTTCCCCTTCCCACCACTAGTCAGAATATTATTACTTAGACACTAGAATACCTGCTAACAAGTTTCCTGGACCCACAGTTCCTCTCCACCAAAGCACACTGCATCCAACCCATACAATTTTCCTAAAATTAATACTCACCAGCTATGTGGCTTAAAGAAAGTGGTGATCCTTTCTTACAGGAATAGTAATATGGGAATAATGTTTTGCTTACAAAAATATTTTAAATTGTATGCGGGAAATGTATTTATACGTTTTACGTTGACTGGTAGTAGCAAACTACCCGCAAACAATGTGTTAATATTTGTAATGGTTTTATGTTTAAAGCTTTAATTTCTTTTTTTTCTACCCAATAAAGTGCAAGTCCCTCAGTCATATATATATATATATATATGTATATATATATATATATATATATATTTTAAAGATTTTTAATTTATTTATACATACAGCTGGGGTACAGGCCAGAGGTGTGGAGTGGTGAGAGGCTTCACCAGAGACAGAGTGGGGAGCAGAACAGGCAGATCAGAAATACACTGCTGAGGGGAGCAGCGGGCGAGGCGGCAGAGTTCTGCTGCGCCATGTGGGATTCTCCCCGGCTGGGTGTCAAACTCGCATTGGTGCTGCCGACAGCTCCACAGTGCAACGCTTAACCGTTGCGCCACCAGGGAGGCCCCCCTTAGTCATATATTTAAGGCTTCACAGTTTGCCCATGATTTTATGTGAATGCTTTAGCTACCATTTCTTGGCAAGCAAAAGCTTCCTGCCGCACTCACTGCTCACTGCGGGGTCATATCTGGTGATTGCTCTGTGCCCTTTCCAGCTCCCACCTCTTGGAATGTCTGCCTTCTCCATTTCTGTTCTCATCACTACAACTCTTTCCTGATACCCTTTTTCCTGTCCTCACTTTTCCCCCCACATCCACTTTATGGTTCCTTTTTGTACCACACCATTCAGAAATCACCCTATCATTTCTTTTTTTTCCTGTTTTTTTTTAAATTTATTTTTAATTTATTTTGTCACACCAGGTGTAGTCCCCGTATTTCACCCACCACCACAGCATCTGTGAACCATCACCATATTCCCTTATGCTTTTCACTGCCCTCTCTTGAGCCCTCTCCCTTGCTATACCCCACAAATCTGTGGTCAGTTTGTAAATTTTGTGTTTTTCCTGACCCTTTATTCGGGTTTCCTATGCTTCACCTATAAGTGAAAGCATCTCCATCGTGTTGCCTTTTCCAGCTAATCACAGTTTTCTTTTTCCTTCTGACTTATTTCTCTTAGCATAATCCCTTCCAGCTCCATTCATGTTGCTGCAAATGACATGAGTTTATCCTTTTGATTGCTGAATAGTATTCCATTGTGTGTATATATACCACATCTTCTTGATCCAGTCATCTCCTTTGGACAATTTATGTTGTTTCCATATCTTACCTATTGTAAATAGTGCTGCACTTACCATAGGAGTGCAGGCTTCCTTTTGACAAAAATTAGTGGTTTTGTGTCCTTTCACCCTATCATTTCTAACCTCCTATTACACTAGGGGATTTGTGCTACCCACTGGAACTCACACACTGCATAATCTTGAAGAAGCCAAAATATCTGAGCTTTAATTTCAGCTTTACCAATTATAAACAAAAACAACACATTCATCTTTGATATGGCAACGGTAGTAGTAGATACCTACCTGACTTTGTTAGAGTGTGGTATAGATCAAGTATGAACGGGGCATTTGCATAAAAGTTCTACAAACTGTAACGAGTCTCCTGTTCCATTTTAGCTTTTCTTCTGGATTGCAAGTCTTAAGAAAGCCAGACCTACGTCTTGTATGTTAGCATTTTCCCTCTGTGTTGGGAATGGTTTGTAGCATGATGCTTTGTGCATAGCAGGTATGGAGGAAATATGTATTGGTTGAATGATCAATCATCCCCACAGGAAGGAGTGTAAGCCACTTCATTGTCCTCACAGGATTTGTTTGTTGACGATTGAGACTAAGTGTCATCTAGAAATGTGAGATTATGGAGATCCTCTGACACTCTCCTTTCAAGCTTCTCTTGCCCCAGCCTCCCTTATATACTCATACCTATTTGTTCCCTTTTCTTCCCTTTTCTTTGCAACTGTCATTGTGATTCAGGAAGCAAACAGCAGAACCAGTAACACCTGTCATTCATTTTACTTCAGTGCTTATGGTCAGCTGAGCCTAGATCCTTTATCCAAACCAGAGACTGTGGATGTGTTCATGGAACTGAATATAGTTGCCTTGGTTATGATGAATAGGACTGTTCTACAACTATTCTACAATGTTACGAAGAGAGAGTCTAACAGTTGGAGTTAGAAATTGGAGACTCTTGGTTTTTAATATTTTACTCAAGTCACCATCTAAACCATGTCCTCTAGTGGAAGTCACTGCACAGACTGAAGAATAGTTCTGGACAGCATTAGGAAATTGGACTGGACCTCAGCAGGAGAGGCCAGTGGTCCATCTGGTGCCACTGGTACACATGAGACCCCTGAAGAAGAGCTCACACTAGCTCATCTTTGTGGGATACCTGGGGGCGGTGTAGGGTGTCACTTCGTGTCAAGACACGTTAGAACCCAACTCAAAGAGCAAAAATCAGTCATACTGATTCTGTCTTAAAAACACTGTGTCGTGTTCATCATGGATATTTTGGATTTCATTTCATTTTTTCTGGTGCTGTGTTAAAACATTATTTTTCTCATTTGCTGAGATTTTTGACTCTACCTTAAATCTGTGCTCAAGGTGAATGCTCCTCTGGTCTCAGCCCCAGCCCTAATTGTTTGATTTTATTGTGTGTGTCTGTGTGAGTACTGGTGACAAAGGAAAGGGTTAAAAAAATGGTCTCAATTATTGAAAAAAGCACATGCCTTCTCAAGGAAGCCTGGATTAAGAAGATAATGGGCATATACAACCTAGCCTGCAAAACCATCAAGTGACCATTACCCCTATACTATCAACCTTTAGTGACTAATTGCTTTTAGTTTTCTGCTAGGTATTTTCTAGAATGCTGTGCTCAAATGTGGTGCCATTCTTCTTAGAATTTGCCCTCTAGCAATATACATCAGGGAACATTTAGACGCAGTTGACATTTAGGGAGTATACATGATGTTCTAGTAGCTCTGTGAAACAGGTTTAACATGCTTTATCCTCTTGTTTTCCTCACAGCAACCTGTGTGATAGTATTATAGTCATTTAAAAAATAGATTTTATTTTTCAGAGTACTGTTTTTGGTTCACAACAAAAATGAGCAGAAAGTACAGAGGGTGCCCATGTACACTTCCTTGCTCTCCCCTCTCCATATAGCCTCCCTCACACTCAATATCCCCCCACCCCCAAGAATGGTACATTTGCTACAACCGATGAACCGACATTGACCCATCATTATTCCCTGAGAGTCCATAGTTTACATTAAGGTTCACTCTTTATGTTGTACATTTTATGGGATTGGATAAATATGTAATGTATGTATCCACTAGTAGTGTCATAGAGAATAGTTTCACTGCTTTAAAAGTTTTCTTTGCTTCACCTATTCCCCCTTATGTCAACCCCAACCCCTGGCAAATACTGTTCTTTTTATTTCTCCATCGTGTTGCCTTTTCCAGCTCATCACATAGTTGGAATCACACAGTATACACCCTTTCAGTTTGACTTCTCTCACTTAGTACTATGCCTTTAAGTTTGTTTTATATCTTCTCATGACTTGGTGACATCTTTTCTTTTAGCATTGAATAACTTTCATTGTCTGGATGTTGTTATATCCATTTTCATATGAGGACAATAAGGCTACACCTATACTAAAGTCAAAGAGAAGAGAGCTGAGGTTAGAGTTCTAAATCTCCTGATACTAATTCAGGTGCATTTATTTGTTCACTGCTTACCATATGTTTATAAAATAGGTTGTTATTCTGCCTGTTCTACAAATAAAGAAATCCCATATCTAATGAAAAATAAGTTGCCCAAGGTCACACACCCAGTATATACTGGAGTGAAATTTGAACCTCTGAACCTATTTCAGAACCAAGATACTTAGTCATTTATTCAGTAGAATATGGCACCGAAACTTTATTAAACTAATGTTAATATTTCTTTGTCACACTTGGTCATCCTCTTTAGACTTCTGAAAAGAGTTGTGCAGGAGAACTTAGCACTAAATCTATCATTTAGTAAGGATGTTCTAAGAACCCTCAGGTCACCAGAATGTAGAATTGATATTTGTCATAAGAAAAAGGGGGAAAATGTTTTCTGCGTCTGCATTTATGTGTAGTTATATCAGACAAATACTGTCACTTCTTAAAAGTAGAGAGGTACCAGATGTTGTAAGTTGGCAAATTGGCCAAGAATCATATATTGCATCAACATGAAACGAATAGAAAAGAAACCAGCACTTACTGAACCCTGTAGCGAAGATCGTAGTTTCTCAATAATGAGGTCTCATTTTGTTCATTTTAGAGATGAGAAAACCAAAGCTTCTGAAAAGTGGTTTGCTTGATTCCCAGAGTCAGGAATTGATAGAGCCAGGGCTTTCATCACATCTGTCTGATTCTCCAGGCCTTACTCTTTCTAGCACATCCCAATGCTTCTCAGTAAGTTCAGTTTCCTAGATATATGTTTCTACTTCCTCTACGTTGGCCCTGTTGACTGTGATACTAATCAGAGGCTTTGTAAAGACAGGCATGGCAGTTAAAAATGCAGATTGGGAGAAAGTTTCAGGAGCATGTTGTGAGATTCATTTCAACTCTGAAATACTCAAGACCTCTCTATAGGGGACACTCAGATTTATGGGTTCTATTCTCTTACCTTCATATTCTCCTTCTCCAAGGTGGTATGAAATACAGTGTAGTATTGATTCAGGAGTGCTAGTCTTTCTGCAAACAAACCTTACAGTTTACTATAGCTTTGGATGTTGTTCTTTTTTTTTCCTCCACTGCAAAATGAGAAGGGGTTATATGCTTTGCATTCCTTGGCCTGTGATTTGATAATATGCTACTGATTGGGGGTGTTCTTCAGCCAGTTCTTAATTCCAGTGTGTACCCTGGATCTTCATCATGTAAAATCTTCATTTCTTATTGTTCATGATGGTCACAAAGCATCTATTACGCAAAGACAGCCTTCATTGCTTTTCATAATTATGGTGGCTTCTATATGTCTAGATCTCAATGGCTTACAAAGCTCTGTGACATACCATGTCTCTTTTTAATCTCTCAGTAACCTGGGAGAAGGGAGGCAGCATCAAACTTGGGTTGATTTACATAAAACTCTTCATCTATAAAATGTGTATGCTATTAGCATCTATAGCCTCAGTTGCCGTGAAGGAAAAATAAGATCTTGCTTGTATAGTGCTTAGCAGGCAGTCTGAGATGTGATCCATGTCCAACAAGTGTTGACTGCTTTTAGGTGATTTTCTCAGGGCTCATAGATTCCTAATGATGAAGCTAAGCCAGAATATGTGCTTAACTAAAAAAGAAGTCCTCTTAGGAAGATACTCTACTGCTTTTCAAGGTCTGAGAGGGAAAATAGAAGGAAAATTTCTTTGGCAGGACTTGGGGTGGGAGGGGGAATGACTTGGTCACTGACTTTAGTCCCGGGTCCATAAATGCCCAGTGTATTCATTCACTGTGCTCCTACCATCATCTATTCTATGCTAGGTATTGGGGATACTAAAATCCAAGTGTGGCACAGTCTTTATATTAAGAGAGCTTACATCTGGTGGGTGAAACAGGTAAGCAAAAAACAAACATGATGCCAGATAATTAGTAAAGATTTTTTAGAGGAATCATGAAAGCAAGTATGGGGTGTTCTGGCATGGGTAGGGAAGGGAGCCCCTAAGTGCCAGGGGACTTTGGCAGTTATGCTTGAGCTGAGTCCTGACTGGCAAGCTGGTGTTAGACAGACAAAAGGCTGGAGGAAGGAAGGACATTACAAACAGGGAGTGGGGAGTTAAGAGGAAAATGCTGTGCGAGAACATGACAAACTCAGGGATTGCAGCAGCTCTGTGGAGAGAGCCCAGGGAGATTCTGAGGTGACAGAAATGGAGCCTGAGGGTGAGGGTAGGAGTCAGATTGAGAAAGAACTATATGCTCCTCTAAAGATGTGAATGTTTATCTTGCAGGCTATGATTTTCCATGATTTTTAAATAACGGAAGGGCATGTTCATTTTAATAGAGCATTCTGGTATTTATGGGGAGAAGAATAGGAAGCAGGGTTTAGATGCTACCATCATCTAGACAAAAGAAACAGGAGTCATAAGTGTTTCTCTAGCAGAAGCCCTGGAAAAGTTACCTAGAGGGGGTAGGTATTTGGGAGATACTTGGGAGAACTGGTTATTGGAAATGGAGCATAGAAGAAGGAAACTGGGATGACTCCAGGTTTCTGGCTTGGGTGACTGTGTGGCTGGTTGGCCATTATTAAATAACCATAGAAGGTCAGTAGCTGGAGTGGGGGAGGGCACTGATGATGATGATGAGTTCTTTTTTAGACATGTTGAAGAAGGGGGGCATTGGAAAAAGTCTAGGGGAACTTTGAGAGTTCCTGGCGTTGTGGAGAGGGAGCTGGGGTGGCAAAGGGGCTGTGACTGAGTCCCATCAGTAAAGTAGGTAGGAGGTGAAGCTTCAACTATGGGAACGATTCTCCCTAGGGAGAAAGGGTAGTGAGAATTTGCTCGGTTTTTTTGCTTGCTTTAATGACATGAGCAATAACTGTTGGATAAAACTGCTCTAAGAGGCACAGTGCCAGAAATTTCGCTGGGGTTACACACGTCTCTGATGGGCAGCTCCTGAGTGATCAGGCAGCCTGCTTGTAATGGATGCTTCCTCCTCTTGACAACTCACCTCTGCAAGGTCACTGCTTTTCTGAGGCTGAATAAAGTAAAGGTGAGGAGAAGGAAAACAAGAGTTCACTTGGCTACATGTTAAAGTCCCTGGTTTATTAGGGTTGGAGATAAACCCACCATTTTTGGCAACCTGGATGATGTGGTATTATTTCTGAGTTTGCATTGCCATTCCAGGGTGCTGCTAGGACTGGCATAGAAACAGTGGTCCTAATTATGGCCAATATTCTTTTTTGTGTGAGGCATGGTTTTGTTTTGTTTTTTTTTTAAATTTTTTAAGGTCCCTTTCCCTCCTCCCCCCTGCCCCCCGCAAGTTTCTTTCTCCAGTAACCTGTTCCAGAGTGAGTTGCTGTCTGATATTTTTCTTAGAAGAACTTTTCTTTTCAGATAGAATTTTATCAGCAATTCTTATGCTAAGCAGGGTCAGGAGATGAGGCATTTCTCACGTTACCCTTGAAGCTACTCATGAATAATGGCCTATATCACCTCTATTGTCTGCCCCCAAACATAAGCAACCAGACATAAAGCCAGAAGAGAAATTAAAGATCAGTGAATGAGCCAGAAGAGCCGGCTAAGACTGAGTTAGTGGGAGAGGTAGAAAATGCAAGGTAGAACAGATGGTTATGTAAGGAGAAATGTTTGAGTAGCTTAACTACCCAACACATAGAAAAGAAGCCAGATTCCCTGGTTCAAACACTAAAGGACAACAGGAAAGTATTTTGAAATCTTCAGAGTGAGATTAAGGGCATCCCTACTAAAGAGTAATGTAACTAAAATAAATTAGGGGTCATTATCCCAGACTGAATGCATAATGGACTAAGAAGCTTTTCACCACCCCTTCATAACATTTCCTGTAATTTATGCT
>PVIJ01007853.1:0-79162 GCA_004024925.1 Scalopus aquaticus | reverse complement strand
TTTTTTTTATTTCCATTTCATTTAGTTCTGCTTTGATTTTTATTATTTCCTTTCTTAAACTGTCTTTTGGGGTTTTTTGTTGTTCATTTTCTAGTTCTTTGAGATGTGAGATTAAATTGTTTCTTTGGGTTGTTTCTTGTTTCTTGATTTGAGCTTGTAATGCTATATATTTTCCTCTTATTACTGCTTTTGCTGTGTCCCAGACGTTCTGGAAAGTTGTGTCCTCATTGTCATTCAGTTCTAGATATTTTTTAATTTCCACTTTGATCTCTTCGTTGATTCATTGGTTTTCCAGTAATGTGGATTTCAGCCTCCATGATGTAAGGAGGTTCCCTTTTTCCTTTTTATGTTTTATTTCCAGTTTGACTCCTTTATGATCGGAGAAGAAGGCTGGTATGATTTTGATCTTAGTGTATCTGTTGAGGTTTGTTTTGTGGCCTAATATGTGATCGATCCTGGAGTATGTTCCGTGCGCACTTGAGAAAAATGTATACATAAGCATACTTTAGCATATATAATATATACTTAAGCATACATGATCAAATACATTGTTGCTATTATTATTTTCAACAAACTGCTATCTGTTCAATTAAGAATGAGAAAAATAAAGGTTTTTTTCTTTACTTTCATTTATTCCCTCCTTGTTGTTCCTCCTTCATGTTGATGTGAGTTTCTAACCTGTATGATTTTCCTTCTCTCTAAAGAACTTCATGTAATTGTTTCTTGCAAGGCAGGTCTACTAGCAATAAATTCCCTCAATTTTTGTTTCAGAAGTCTTTATTTCTCCTTAGCTTTAGTAGGGTAATGTCACAGGTTACAGATTTTCTAGGTTGGTGGATTTTTTTAATTTCTTTTATCAACATTAAATATGAAATATCACTCTCTTCTTTTGTGATTCGAGGAGAAGGTAGTTCTAATACCTGTTCCTCTATAGGTAAAGTATTTCCCTCTGGCTTCATTCAGTTTTTGTTTTGTTTTGTTTTGTTTTTTGATCTTTGATATTCTGTAGTTTGAAAATGATTTATCAAGTTGTTTTTTCCTGGTTTTCTTTGTTTGCTTTGCTTTGCATTTACCCTGATTCGTAATTCAGGCTTCTTAGGTCTGTGGTTTGGTGTCTGACATTAATTTAGGGAAATTCTTGGTCATTATTTTTTTGAATATTTTCTTCTGTTCCTTTCTACTTCTGGTATTTCCATTACACATGTTAAACCTTTTGTAGTTGTCCCACAGTCCTTGGATATTTTTTTCTTTTTTACAGCTTTTATTCTCTTTGCTTTTCAGTGTTCTATGATTCTATTGATATATCATCAGATTCAGAGGTTCTTTCTTCATCTGGGTGTAGTCTACTAATTAAGCCCATCAAAGGCATTCTTTGGTTCTGTTAATGTTTTTGATCTCTAGCATTTCTTGGCTCGTTTTATGGTCCCTGTCTCTCTGCTTACAGTACACATCTGCTGTTACATGGTGTCTGCTTTGTCCATTAGAACCTTTAGCATGTTAATCATAGTTGTTTGAAACTCAGTCTGATAATTGGACTTCCCTCGCTTTCCTTGGTGCTGAAGTCTGCTCTCCAAATTGTGTGTTTTGCCTTTCAGTATGCTTGTAATTTTTTCTTGATAGCTGAACATTGATGTACCAGGTAAAAGGAACTATCATGAATAGGGATATACTAGTGGTGGTGGGGCGGGAACGAGATGACATCTCTAGTCCTATTATTAGGTCTCAGCCTTTTAGTGAGCTGCACCTCTGGACTGTGAATTAGACTCTCCACAGAGCACCCCACTGCATCCCTGTCATGGACACTAGAGCTGACTGAAGTAGATGCTTTCCCTTTCTCCAGATCAGTTAGGCTCTGGCTAACTAGTTTCACCTGAGGACAGAGCTCTGGCATATCTAAAAATGGTTCCTTTTCCCCTCCCTCTGCTAGGAGAATGAGGCAATTTTTCTCTGACTTTTGTGGTGAAAACCTGGTAGAGCTTCTGCAGGTAAATTCCACAAAATTGTGGCAGTCCATTCTGACTGGATCTCCCTGTGGAGTTTTTAACTGGTAGACTTGTTTACATGGAGCCTCCAGCAATTCATCACTTACAGTTCAGGTTGTCCTAACCTGGTACTGGTTCTCTGGCAATTTCTGCTCCTAAATCTCTGTTCCAGTAAAGTGTGACTCCCTGTATTCTGGATCTCTAATCTTTGTTTGCCTTTTGTCTTCCTCTCCTTTGTGTTTCCAAGAAGAATTACTGATTTGTCAAGCTGTTCAACTTTTTACTTGTTGGGATGGAGCAGCAGTTTCCAAGCTCCTTGCATGCAGAATCAGAAATAGGAAAGTCCCCAATCCCCAATATTTTTTAATCTCAGTTAACATTAACTGAGCATAGTTTATATGTGCAATGAACTTATTGAATAGTTATACTCAGAACTGAAATATGAAATCATTTATTTTTTCTAGTCTCTTCCTTCAACTATACTTGAAACAAGGAGAGGGACTGTTGAGTTCCTTCCTTCCTTCCTTCCTTCCTTCCTTCCTTCCTTCCTTCCTTCCTCCCTCCCTTCCTCCCTCCCTCCCTTCTTCCTCCTCCTTCCTTCCTTCCTTCCTTCCTTCCTTCCTTCCTTCCTTCCTTCCTCCTTCTTCCTCCTTCCTTCCTTCCTTCCTTCCTTCCTTCCTCCCTCCCTCCTTCCCTCCCTCCCTTCCTCCCTTCCTTCCTGCCTCCCTCCTTCCCTCTCTCTTTCCCATCCTTCAATAATTAATATTCAATAAAAGTGCAGAACTTGATTGTCGAGTTTGGTGAGTTTTTAAATTGTGTGTACACACTAGATTTCTCAGTCTTGGCACTTTTGACATTTTGGACTAAATAATTCTTTGTTGTGAAGAGCTGGCCTTTTCATCCCTGTACTCTACCCAGTAGACTCCACTAATCCTCCTAGTATCTCTGGGCTTTGCCAAATGTCCCCTGAGTGGCAAAATCACCCCTAGTCAAGAACCACTGGCATACATCCAGGTAATTGCAGTCCAAGAAAAAAGTATAGATCATATCCATTCCTCCAGAAAGTTCTCCTTTTGTTAATCTTCCACCTTCTGAAACCACTGTCTGTAATTTCTATCATCATCAATTTATTTTGCCTATAGTTGGACTTGGTATAAATTTAAAAAGTGCACCCTCTCTTTTTTGTATATGGTCTCTTCACCTAACATGATTTATTTGCAATTTATCCATGTTATTGACTGTATCTGTGATTCATTCTTTTTTATTGCAGAATTTAATGTATTCTACTTGTGATGAACATTTAGGTTATTTCTGATTTGGGGCTATTTTGAGTAAGTCTGCCATAACGATACTGATAAAATATTTTTTAGACATGTTTTCACTTATCTCAGTAAATCTCTAGGGATAGAATTGCTGGGTGATGGGGCAGATGTATATTTAACATTTAATAAATTACCAATGCTATTTATATCCCAATAACTATATAATTAGTGTTATAGTTGTTCCACAACATCATCAACAGCATCACTTGGTATTGTCAATTTTTTTAAGATTCCCCTCCTGGCCAGTGATATCAAATAACTTTTTTATTCTTTATCTTCTTTTGTGAAGTGTTGGTTAAGTCTTTTATGATTTATAGGAATTCCCGTTAACACCCGTTTTCCCCTCCACACATGTTCCCTCCTCCCCCCAATAATGGTTTTGAATTTCCAGGAATCTGCTGCTGTTCCTCAGGGCCTGAGAAATCTTTAGCCATCTGAATAAATTTGGTCTAAATTATCGAAACTACTGTGAAACATGCCTTTGTGGTTTTTATTTGTTTTCTTCCCTGTTTCCAAACATACTGTAAAGTTTAGAGAACATTTTCCTTTAGTGAGGTCAGAAATACTCCTCCTAATTCTCCAGACAAGCACAGAAAACTACTTCTATTTTCTTTAGGCTAGTTCTCTAATGCCCACAGCCTCCATACGACCATTGGCCCATTCTCATATTTTCACAGATTTGACAAACAAATTAACACCATGGATTTCTCCCTTCTTGAGGCAGTGAGTCACCTTTATGAATCCCATGCCCAAGGGAACCTTTTTCTCAGAGCATTTCTCTCTTCCTCATATAGAAATGTCTTTGCCTAGTTAAAAAAAAATTATGCTTCTTTTTCCATCTAAATTCTGATTATAACTTAGCTGTTTCCTTTTAGTTGTGGTAAAATAGAAAAGAACTCAAGCTTTTTTGTTTTTTGTTTCTGGCCAACAAAATAATGTGTTACTAAGGTGGTATTTTTCTAACTTAAGCTTGTTAGCTAGTCAGACAAAAATATTTTTTCTTTTTTTTTAAGATTTATTTATTTATGCATACAATGCTGGGGTATAGGCCAGAGGTGTGGGGTGGTGAGAGGATTCACCAGAGACAGAATGGGGTGCAGAACAGGCAGATAGTCTGAAGTACACTGCTGAGGGGAGCAGCGGGCGAGGCAGGAGAGGTCTGCTGTGCCATGTGGGAATCTCCCCAGCCAGGCATTGAACTCGAGCTTGTGCTGCAGTGGCTCTGGATAGCTTCATACTGCTGCACTTAACCCGTTATGAACCAGGGAGGCCCTATATCTTTATTTTTTTATTTTTTAAATTTTTCCGTAGAAGAACTGGGATGCAGGCCAGAGGTGGAGTGGGGGGGAGTGGTAAGAGGATTCACCAGAAACAGAGTGGGGAGCAGAACAGGCGAATCTACTGAGATACACTGCTGAGGGGAGCAGCGGGTGAACAGGAGAGGTCTGCTGTGCCATGTGGGTCAGCTCCCTGGCCAGGGATGGAACCCAGGCAGTCATGGTGGCTTCTGTGGTGGTAGCGCTGAGTCTTAACCCCTAAAAAGATTCATTTCTAAGTAAGTTAGGATCTGGTTTCTGAGTAGGAAATGAAGGCACTTGAAGCAGAGTGTTTTTCACTACATTTTGGAGAGGAGATGCGGTGGCCCCAGAAGGGGGGTGGCTTGTTTGTATGTGAACAGGAGGTAACTGACCATAGCACTGTAAACAGCAAGCACACCTCTAGTTGTGATCTCTAAACACCTGATTAAGGGAACCAGATTGATCATGAAGTGATTGATTCCATGTCTGGGATAAGAAATGTATAAGGTTTGAACCCTATCCTACCAGGAAGCAAAAAGATAATTAAAAAAGAAACCCACCCACCCCACTATTGTCAACTACTAGGATCATATCATAGAACTTAGACTCTAAGTTGAAGAGGTTCTTACTAACAAATATGGGGTGATTTGAGCATCAATAAGAATAATGATTATAATAAATTAACACATAGTTAAACATGTTTTACATCCATTTGTTCATAATGATGCTAAAAACACGAAGTTACTTTTTATTCTTGTTTCTGGAAAAGCTATAGGAGGAAAAAATGAAAGAGGGAGAGCCTATTATTTAAAAGAAACTTAAAAAACATATGGATTAAGTGTAGTACTTGGGCGATACTTGGATTCTGATTTAAACAAATAGCAAATGTTAAAAACAATGTTCTGAGCTAGTTGGGGAAATTTGATCAATGACTGGATTTTTATTATATTAAGGAATTATTGTTATTATTTTAAATGTGAGCTGGTCTTGTGTTTTTATTTTTATAGTTCTTCCCTTTTAAAGATGCATATTAAATTATATACAAAACAGTAGGTCTGGCATCTGCTTCAAAAAAGTTCTGCAGAAAGGGTTTGGGTGAATCAAAATTGGCCACGACCTGATAGTTTTTGTTTTAATTGTAAACTTTGTGGATTTATTATACCATTCTTTTCAGAAGGGGATGAGTTAATAAAATTTTTGTAAGTTAAATGCAAACTCCAAAAAAAACAGAAGTGTCCCTCTGCCTGCTGTGGGTAAACTGGCAGAAGTCTCAACAGGGAGGGATGCCTGCTGGGGTGACTTTGAGTGAGGAGCCCTGGGTTTGTTTATAGGTTTGTCAGGATAAAAAGATTAGTATCCCACTGAACTAACCTGTCCCTAACATTATTTTCTCCACATTTGTTTATTAGCATCATAATCCTGTTACAGACCTAGGGTTCTCAGGAAGAGGAATGGGATTGCATATGATCATCTCATGCTGGGTCCTGGTTGCCCAAAAGTCTTTCCTGAGGGACCCCATCTGGATCCACTCTCCTTTTCTGTTCATTTCTCATGCCTAAGAAAGATGAAGACCTCAAAGAAAATTTGATAAAGTTAAAAGATGACTTTTTCTTTTCAAAGAAATGTCTTACCCCTAAATCAATGGAAACCAGAAAACAAATTTTTCAGAAGTGTTTACAGGTCTCATGTTTAAATGTACCAGGTGGTGGAATAATTCTGGAAGCACAGCAGGCTATGGAATACTCGTTTATGCTCGTAAGCTTTTCACAATTTAGGTATGTTAAAGGCACCTAAAATAATACCATTTTCTCCTCTCCCCATTAAAACATAGTATATTGTTTTTCTTTACTATAACTTGAAAGTTATAATTCTTACTCTTAAGTATCAGTGTCAACTCCCAGAACTTTTCTGATCCTGAAAGAATTATGCTGGTCAACATTGAGATTGTTACTGACTTAAAAAAGGCCGTGATCTGCAGTATCTTGGTGTGCTGAATATGAATATAACCCTGATAATTTTTTATTAGCTCTCATTTTGAAGATATTTCATACAAGTCATCTTATATGTTTCATGTAAATTTATCCAGTAGGACTGCAACAACATCCTAAATCAGCCTAGAATGATGTCACATTGCAATGCATTGCATAATACCATCATGCACACATCATCCAGAGCTGATTGTATCATTTTCTGATGCAATGCAATACTCCTGCCAGGCAGCTGCTGAAGTAAGCTGACGTCAGCAGTGCACTATATAGAAAGCCCTGTCGGAAAGGTTGAGCGTTGAAAATGGTTCAGACTCTGTGCGAGACAGTTGAAGCTACTGTTCCATAGAACTGTTATTATTTTATCCATTTAGGCACAATACAGAACAGTAATGCCTCAAAAGTGCACTAATAGCATGGACAATAGAACGCTTTCTGCTCTATTTGTGGGGAAGTTACATTTGGTAACCAAAAGAAAAGTATCACTTCTCAAGTGAAAAAGGCTTATCATCTTTACTTGGGATGCAAGGTTGGTGACCAAAACAAGCCTTGGGTCCCACATATATGCTGTGCTACATGTACAGCACAGTTTTCACAGTGGTTAAATGGCAAAAGACCATCAATGCCATTTGTAGTCCCCATGGTGTGAAGAGAACCAAGCAACCACATAAAAGACTGTCAATTCTGCTTGGTTCCTCCTCTTTCCGGTGGAATAATGAAGGAAAAGAAGGTGAGAATAGTCTACCCAAACATTCCATCTGCATTGAGACCAGTTCCACATGAGAGGGATTTCCTGTTCCAGAAACTCCAGCAGAATATTCTCTTGATTCATCTGATGAAGACAAGGGTGAGCCGACCTGTTCTTCTGTTCCATCAGCATGCAGTGATCCAGATTTTCACTATGGTGCATCATCAACCCCACACAGACTAACACAGGAAGAACTAAATGACCTGGTTTGTGATTTGGACTTATCCAAGAACAAGGCAGAATTGCTAGGATCAAGACTCCAACAATGGAATCTTCTAGAAGAAGATGTTATAATTACTTCATATCAAAAGTGCCACCAGCAGTTGGAGCCTTTTTTCAGAAAGTACTCTGGCATTCTGTTCCGATATTGAGGATCTCATGAATGCCATAGAAATCACTCATGACCTACAAGAATGGAGACTATTTCTATACTCTTCAAAACTGAGTCTTAAGGCTGTGCGTTGCACAGTGGAAACCATCTTCCATCTATTCCAGTAGCACATGCTGTCCACATGAAAGAGACATACGATAACTTAAAGCAGCTACTGAATTCCATTGAGTATAACAAGTACAGCTGGGACGTCTGTGGTGATTTGAAGCTAGTTGCCCTTTTAATGGGACTGCAGCAGGGATATACAAAATACATGTGGTTCTTATGTGAGTGGGATAGCCGAGCAAGTGAATTGCACTACTTGCGGAAGGAATGGACTCGCAGACAAAATGTAGCAATTGGAGAGAAAAATATCCAGCACTCTGCTCTGGTCGAGGCTCACAAAATCCTGCTACCACCCCTTCACATCAAACTAGGTTTGATGAAGAATCTTATGAAAGCCATGGACTGGCCCTCGCCAGCTTCTGATACCTGCATGAAAAATCTCCTTGACTCAGCGAAGCAAAGATAAAGAGGGAGTTTTTGTGGGTCCTCAGATTCGAGAACTTTTCAAAAATGACCAGTTCAACAACGTGCTGCAGGGTGATGCGAAACAAGCATGGAATGCTTTTCACCTAGTGTTTACAAACTTTGTTGGGAATGTTAGGGCAGAAAACTACAAGAAACTAGTAGAAGACATGCTGATGCAGTATCAGAAACTTGGCTGCAATATATCTCTCAAGATCCACTTCCTTCATTCCCATCTGGATTTCTTCCCTGAAAACTGTGGCATGGTTAGTGATGAACATGGCGAACATTTTCATCAAGATACTGCATCAATGGAACAAAGATACCAGGGAAAATGGTCCACTACATGCTAGCTGACTACTGCTGGACACTCCCCAGAGATGCTCCTGAAGAGCCGTACAAGAGACAAGCGAAGAAATCTAAGAAGTAGTCTATGACTTGATTTGTTATAGGTATTAACCGTAGGCCTATTACTATTGGCATGCATTTCATGATGTAAACATCAATTTATTGCAGATTACAAAAAAACTAGAGCCATAATTAGAATTTGACTGTCATATTTATGTTGAGCACATACAAATTGATAGGAAATGACTAATTTTATTTCAGTAACATTACTTTTGTAAAAATTTGTTGATCAGTGTTATTTTTCTTTATGTTGTAAAGGACTCATAGATACGTAATATTAATTTTGCTGCTCACCAATCTGACCCCATTAAGGCAGATAGAAGACTTTGTCTCAGTGAGCTTTCCCAGGTACAATAGTGGGGAAGAAATTACCTATTTAGGAGCAGTCACAAAAATTGCAGTATCTGATACAATCCTTGACCATCCAGAAGAGGACTATCCCATTTTACAGATGAAGCAACTGAGGCTGAAAGTTGGGTAATCTGACCAAGCCTGTTCTCTGAATTGGATCAAAGTATACAAGTTCTTTGGTCAATCAGCAAGTGAAGCAACTCATATAATTTGTATTTCTATAGAAAATGAGAAGATCCAGATCTCAGAGTAAGCTAGGGGTGAATATTCCATTGCAATTAGCTGATTTAAAAGATTCTGTTATTTCCCAACAAAATATAGTTGAGTTTTGGGTCATTTCTATGTAGTTAATGCCCCAGTAACTAGAAAAAATCAGTCCACATTGTATTACATTATGTTTGTGTGGTTGTAGTTGCATTTATATCTATATATATGCTTTCATTCCCAGAGTTTTACAGTTGGTGAATAATCAATCAGACTCTAAGTTAATTGTATGATTCAATTCTGATATTTTTAGGAAGGACCTAATTATTATAAATTTAACCAAATAGTGGCATGTCTTAAAGACCCATGACTTAGTCAGTAATCCCAGATTTAGAGCTGAATTTCTAAGAAGTAGATTATGTCAATTATCAAGGATATGCAGGATTGAATCTCTGGAAGTTCTGCCTTATACACCTTCAGAGATTCCCTACACCATCCTAGCAGTGACCTCTAGGCTTGGCATTATTTTTCAAGTAACAGGTAATATTTTTCACAAAGTCATCAATATTTCTATATTTGCAAACACTGTAGGTTGCAGTCTTTTCTTCAGATGAAATATCTGCAATTTCAGTGTCGCGGTAGATGTTACTGGTTCATCTGGATAGTGTAAGCAAAAAAAAAACCTTATTTAAACCTTGGTTACTGTATACACACACACACACACACACGTGTGTGTATATATATATGTGAAAAATATATATATATAATCCATCATTTGTGCTTTTTCCTTTAAAAATAATTAAACATACAATTATTTATGAATAGCCAACAGAGGAAGAGATGCATCTGTAGCAGCATTTAAAATCGGTAAAACATTTAGGTATATTAATAATAATAAGCTCTTTCATTTATTCGGGGCCTGCTGGGCTGTTACTGTCCTTTATCACTAACTCCTGCAGACACCTGGTAGGCAGACTAGAGCTGAAGCTCTGACTGTTCATTCAGCTTATAGATGTCAGAGAGGAGAGTCAGTCTCACAGTTTATAGATGTCAGGGAGGGGATTCAGTCTCAGCTTCCCTTTGTCCAGGACCTGGATCTTTGTTTTCCCATAACCTCCAGCTGTGTGCAGTGCTTCTCAGTGACTTAGTGTTAAATCTGCTTGTACTTCTGTTTAAATGTACTCTACCTCCAACATTCCAGTCTTCCCATATCAATTTGCACCTTCCTGCTTCTACCTGATTCCTCTGATTTGCAATTGTTGCACCTTCCTGCTTCTACCTGATTCCTCTGCCTTCTCCCTATGTTTAGATGGTGGCTATAAAACTTAACACTTTGAACTCTAAGAGCCCTTGATTACTTCTTGCCTGTTTCTAGTCTTATACCTTAAGCTACTCCAGACTTGGAGAAGCTACGCAAGCAGTTGAGTGTAGAAGAGCCCCTCTGCTTTCTGTGTGGGTTAAAATGAAGAAGCTGAGGCGAATTATCACATAGCTTTGTCCTCTTTAGTGTCTTCCCTCTGTCAGTAGAAACGTTTGTGTGTTACTTTGTAGTTATAAAATCCTCATAACCATTCTCTACCTCTCCTTTAAAATAGATTAATTGCAATTTATGATCCCTGCTTATTTCCAGCAACTTTTAATACCAGGCTTAAGAAATAAATGGTGTTTGTTTAAAAATGGATATATTAGTATGTTTTCCTTTTTAAAGATTTGTGTGTCTTTAAATATTATATTTTCAAAATGATTCCTAAGTAGTAAATGGATTTAAAAAAAAAAACAACAACCAAAGCATCTGGTTATAATTTGAGACTTTTTATTCCTGTACGTAACTGTTATTTGATTATTCTAAGTCATAATATATTTTCTTACTGAACCGACTAAACTATACCAGTATAACTCATCCTGCTTTCTAAACTTACAAAAATTCCTCTCTGAGGTTTCAAGTCAATTTCTCATTTGCCAGAAACTTTCTCTTCTAATCAAAGTATTATTTTTCTTTTTATAAGAAGGACTTTAATCTACCAGTCTATTTCTTCTTTCTGCTCCTTACATCTAATCCAGAAGAAACAATCTACTTTTTCCTTTAAAAATAGAGTACCTACATCATGCCTACTGCTGTTAAATCTGGTTAAATTCTGAAATATTATGGATTCTTCCTTCAACTGAAGTTACTGTAGTAATTATCTCTCACCATAATTAGGTGGACAGATGCTTTTATGATGGACTGAGTATCAGTCTCAGAAAAAAGGCCTGATTGCAAACCCAGCCTTGCTACTAGCTTAGCAATAAGCAAGTTACTTCTTTGAATCTCACTTCCTCACTTAAAATTTGGAGACAATTAAATTAGATATTTAATAAGTGTATTTTATAAGGATTTTGTGAGAAGAAACATGCTTACCACTTAATTTCTTCGCAGCATAAAAATGTATTAACATTTACTTAATAGCTTATATAAGCTATTAAAAAAAATTGAAACCCCTGTTGGTAGATAAAAAAAAAAAAAGGACATGAATTCACAATTAACCAATTCACAAGAAAACAATTATTAAATAAACATTTGGGAGAATGAGAATGCTTAAACTCAGAGCAATTAAATAACTTAAAAAAGCATCAAGATGTCATTTTTTTCTTTTATTAAATTAGTGCTAATTAAAAACACGAATGCTGGTGGCATTGTCAGTTGGTACAGCTCTTTGAAAAGAATATGCATCAAATTATAATAATACTCATACCTTTCAATCTAGTAACTTCATTTCTGGGATTCTATCCTAAGGGAATATTCTAAGGTATCAGGGGAAAATTCTATAAACATAACAATAATTAGTTATTACAACCTTAACAAACCTGAGAACAACTTAAGTTTTAATGGATTAAGTTATGATGAACTCTTTTGCAAGTACTAGAATAAGAATGAAGATTTACTAAGCAGCACATCAAAATATTTAATATTAAAAAAAATGCACTTAAAATAAATATGGCTATAGATCCAGGTGATAATTATGTTAGAGTGTTAGCAAAATTATTGCATGTTTCTTTTTCTTTCCTGTGTCCCCAAATCTTTTGTAAGATAATATTACTTCTAAGATTAAAATTAAAGTTTTATTCTAATGTACTCTGTCTGAAAAAATATTGACACTCAGTCAATATTTATATATGTAGTGTGTATATTACATGTAAAACCTAATATTTAAGATTGTTTTATGGGTCACCTAAATATTTAATACCAGACTGTCAACCCAACCCACGTTAAATATAATGGTGTTCTCTCTCATTATAGCCCTCTGCTTCAGGATGCATTCCAAAATTAATTTACTTACTCAGGTTATTCCGCTGAGGGGAATGGGGTCTTGGTGATAAATTGAGTAGAACACCAATGCGAACAAGACTTTGAATGATGTATTTCAAAGCTATATCTGGAGGTAACTGCTTTAAAGTAAACTAGACAAGATCAATTACCAAGTATTGTAGCATTGCTTTTAGTTGAAATTTTTTTTTAAGATTTAATTTTTATTTTTGCATACAAGCTGGGGTGCAAGCCAGAGGTGTGGGGCAGTGAGAGGGTTTGCCAGAGACAGAGTGGGGAGCAGAACAGGCGGATCGACCAAAATACATTGCTGAGGGGAGCAGCAGGCGAGGCAGGAGAGGTCTGCTGTGCCACGTGGGAATCTCCCCAGCCTGGCATTGAACCCGCAGCTGCTGACAGCTCCACAGTGCCACATTTAACCCCTTGCACCACCAGGGAGGCCCTCTTAGTTGAAATTTTTATTGAAATAGTTGTAGATTCACATGTAAGAAATAATATGAATAATTGTACACTGTGTCCAGGTCCCTCCAATAGTAACATGCTGCAGAACTGTAATGCATTATCTGAACCAGCACATGACATGGCACAGCCCCTCCCACCTTACATTTCCCTGGGTTGTCTTATACCATAAGTCCTCACTTAACATCTTTAATAGAGTCTTGGAAACTGTAAATTAAAGTGAAACTAGGTACAATGAAACCAAGTCTTCAAATAACATGGTTTTGTCAACATAGGCTGAGATTCTTTTTTTCTCATCAACTTTATAACAAAACAGCATAAATGAGAACCTCCTGTACTCATTGGTGTGTGTGGATGCTGTGTGCATATCTGAAGTTCTGCACAATTTTATCACCTGCCTCTGTGTGTCCAACACCATAATCATGAGACACTGAACAGCCCCATCAGCCCAGGGCTCACTCCTGTTGTCCTAATAATCACACCTTACTTCCTACCATCCCTAGCTCCTGGAAACCATGACCCTTATCCCTCTTTGTAAAATTTTGTCATTTCAAAAATGTTATATGAATGGTGAAGTGCCAGCAAGGCATGGAGCAGCTTCTCTATGATCTGGGCAGATGGGTAAAGGAGGAGTCCTGCAGCCCTTGGTGGCTTTTTCAGGTTTTTAATGACCTTTCTACACCATTTGTTGTGAGACAACCAGGTGCAGGGCAGGCAGGGAGGCTGGGGGCCAGGAGGGGGAGGCTGGCAGGCCTCCCATCACAGGTGAATCTTTACTCTCTCTTTGTTCTCTGCTGGTCTCTGCCGTACGGTCCTCTGCCACCCAGTCCTCTGCTGCCACCCTCATTCTGTGTGACGCCGCCCCTATGTGCTCAGTCTCCTGGCTCAGGTGCGGCCACTCACGCACCCCCATGACATATTCCAGGTGCCACCATCAGGCACGCATGTAAGACCACAGTTGTCGATCATAGATGCTAATAGTGAGAGAATGGAAAAAAATTGATAATTTCCATTTACTCTTCAGTGGAATTATACAGTTTGCAACCTTTTGAGGTTGGCTTTTTTAACTCAGCATAATTCCCTAGAGATTCTTTCAAGTTGTTGCTTATACCAACAATTCGGAATTTGGTATTGCTGAGTAGTAGCCCACAGTGTAGATGTACCACAATCTGTTTAGTCATTCAGCTGGGCTGATTGCCATTTTTGGCTGCTAAAATAATGCTGCCTGAGTCCTCACTGGTGGCCTAGGGAGCTGACCCACATGGCATAGCAGACCTCCGGTCTCACCTGCTGCTCCCCTTAGCAGTGTATTTCAATAGATCCCCCTGTTCTGCTCCCCACTCTGTCTCGGGTGAATCCTCTCACTCCCCTGCACCTCTGGCCTACACCCCAGTTCTTCTAAACATACATAAATAAATAAGTCCTCCAAAAAAGTGTAATTATTTTAAAAAATTATTTTAAAAAATAATGCTGTCATAAACATTTGTATGTAAGTTTTTGTGTAAAAAGAAACTTTTCACTTCTCTGAAATGAATGTCCAAGTCCATAATTGGTGAGTCTTCTGGTAATTATATGTTTAGTTTTTCAAAGAAACTGTCAGACTTTTCTAGAAATTCTGTGCCAATTTATATTCTCCTAGCAAAGGTTGGGAGGTTTTTTTCTTTGCATCTTTAAGAGTTATCATTATCACCTCATTTTGAAGTCAAATTTGTGACAGTTTCCCTTTTCAGAACTAGTCAATAATTTTGTCAAATACCCATGTGTGGTAACTAAATTTAGAAAAGAAAAACCACACAAGAACATATAAGAAGGCTCCAAAATTCATTCACCTAACCCTTAACAAATTAATTATGCATAGTAGGTTAGTTTAAGATATTTGGTTCCTCTATCTTTGGATAATTAACAAAAAAATAACTGTCTCCTTTTGTAGACTGTGGGCCTAATCTCTTTTATCAATATCAGGACAATTTTTTTTTCCTTGCTTGGCAATATTATTGTTTTTTAAAAGGGGTAAAGTTTTTTTTACAAAGATATTTGTACCTAGACCAGCTGCTTTAGTTTGCACCAGTCTGGAAATAGGTATTGAATTAGGAGCTTGAAGACCTGTATTTGAGTTCCCCTTCTAATTAGTTATACCACTATGAATATATCAGTTACCTTCTCTAAGTTTTTTCAGATGTATAAAATGGCTGGACTAAACCAGTGACTCCCAAACTCTAACACATATCAGAATCACCTGGAAGTCCTTTTAAGCTACCTATTGCTGCACCCCACCTCTAGATTTTCTGACTGAGCTGCTCTAGAATGGGGCATAAGACTTTGTCGTGTTTCCAGGTGTTATCAGTGAGGCTACTTCAGAGACAATTCTTTCAGAACCACTGGGCTAGGTGATGCTAAAGTACCCTCTGAATCCAACAGTTAATACTGTCTTCTCATGACCCAAAGACCCTCAAATTTGCTTTCTAGTGGAATGAATTATGTGTTTGTCCGCCCCCCCCCTTTTTAAAGCAGTACAGATATGTAGTGGAATATAATACAGCTATTAAAAATATCATAGAAGAATATTCATTGTCATGGAAAAATTACCTCAGTGTATTATTAGATTAGAAAGAAGCTACATCTTATAAAACAGTAGATCTAAAAATGCCCAATTACACAAAGGAAATAAAAGTGTAAAAAGATACATCTAAAATGTTAATAGTAGTTATCCCTGAATAATGGAGTTGTAAAATTTTTATTGTTTGTGATATCTGTTTAGATGACAGAAAACTGTCATCTGCTTTGAAAGGCTATTTTGTTCTGCATGTGGGTTTGTTAGTCATTATCAAATAGATTCATGAGCCCAGTGCCCACGACCAAATACTGAACCCTGCATATTTGAAACAGGAAATTTTTTTATTATCGAGATGGTGCCAGCTGAGGGGATGGGAGCCCAAACTCAAATCCACTCTGAAGAAGGGGGGCTTAGCGTTTTTATAGGGAAGGCTACAAGCTAACATCTGGAAAAGGAACATTAATTATTTAGGTAAAGTATGCAAATCAACAGTAAGTTTCAGGAACCAGACATCTTGACATCAAGTAAGGCTGTTTATCTCAACAACTGCCTGGACCTTTCCATCTAGTTGATTTCTATAAAACAAGCTCCTTTGTCTTGGGATCTGGAAACAGAAGTTAAAGCTCTTAACCTATTGCTTGCGGGAATAAATATATTTGCCTCATAGTTTAATCCTTATGCTGCTGTAGCAGGTTCATGTTTCCTTCTGGGACTTGTAATTGTATTGATATCTGAAGTGTAATTCCCAAACACCCATGCTTCTTAGCCTTAAAGAAGATGGATAGATGTGATCATGGCTTCCTTGAAATAGCTATTTATTGAAATGATTTTACTGCTAAATATTTTAATGAACTGATACTAGTAAAACATTCCTTCATTTCTGAACTCTGGTAACTTTCTGCATAAGCTCATTTGGTGAGAGAAATATCACCAGTAGGGCTGCCCTTGCCCATTTGTAGATATCCATCTTTTCCCCCCTACTTTCTAAAGACTCTACAGAATTTGAGCAGGTACTGTGGAGTTGAAAGGCACACTGATGTTCCGTTAGTGTGCACATATTAATTGTCCTCAGTTAAGTGCACATATTAATTGTTGTCATTTTAGAGGAATGGGATCTTCCTCATAGTACTTCTTATCATTGTCTTTTGCCCCATCCTTCCTGTTTCGAAGTAATTCATTTAGTGGTACAGCATCTTTTAGTGTGAAAAAGTGTGTGGTATTCCATGCCCTGATGGATTTTATTGCCACTACTTTCCAACACATTATTCATAATTAGAGAAATTATGACCTCTTTCAGGACACTGCCTCAAAAACCTCACTTCCTTATATGACCCAAGAATAGTCTGTTTTCTCCCAGTGGGCAATAAACATCCACCTTGAAATTACCCACCCCGTTAGGGTCATCTCATGCTGACTGTCTCCCCACTCACTTAGCACTGTGAAAGGTGCTTCTTCTCAGTGTGTTCTGTCCCTGGAACAACCACTGGCATATAGAATGCACTTAACAATTGAATGAAGTATATGGATGCAGCCGGGTACCAGCCCCAAGAAAGGAATATCTTATTCTATTTACTCAACTAAAAAAGTGGAGGCCAGCTGTCATTAAATTGGTGTGATTGGTGTTGAATTAGTAAGATTTACTTAACCCTAATGTTATTTAAGATGTCAAATGTTTAAAAAGCCTTGAAAAAGTCACTTTTTTTTTATTTTATATTGTATATTTTATTTTAGAAATGAGATTTGGCTCTAGAAACTGGATTTTATAATATAAAGTATAAACTGTATTCCTTGACATAGAAACATTCTATTTCAGAACATAATTTTAAACATGACCCATACCTACACACAAATACATACTTAAGATGTAGTTTTATATACCTATATTTTTAAGAATGCAGTACTCTTTAAGAAGAACATTTGTATATGGATATACTACTTATAGAGTCTTTTCTAAAGTCTACAATTATTATGAAGCTCACATCTTCCAATTTTATCTATCTTGCTTAGCATACCCCAAAATCACTTTATGTTGCTTTTAAAAATTATATTAATTTTATCTTGTGCAGCCTACCTTGACAGCATATCTTTTTATTGATTGGAATTCCAAATGAAAGTTAAGGAACAGATTTAATGACATAAATTCATTAACTTAAATAAAAGAGCATTAAAAAGTGTTTAGCATGTGATGCCAAAATATGGAAGCATTATAAACTTAACCTTTGTTTGCTGTTACTTCAGCCTGGCCCTGTTTTTTGTGGTTTAAGAAGATTGTTTTTAGGTGGTGACTCAAAGCACAGCATTATTTTTAGACATGTTAACTCCCTCTCCCACTTTCCACTCCCAAGTGTCCAAATTCAGGTGTGCAAAGCAGAGTTAAGCCTGACAGCCAACACAAAGGAGTCCCATCTTCCCTTGCTTTTCATAATTATTTGTGCTTTTGTACCTATGTATTCCAGAAATGTAACTATGGAGCCTGAAGCTGTAGCTGTACTCCTGTATTCTGAAAAGCTTTCAAACTTTTACTTTTGGGAATAAGACTAAAAAGATAAAATACGGAGATTTTTCTCTGCAGTGGGACAAAATAAAATTATCCTCTCTTAAAATAAATGGTGGTTAAGGAAAGCAATTTTTCCTGTCATGGATAAAAGCTTGGGAACACACAATCAGCATTTGAAATATGTTAACTCACAGTGTTTCAAATAAAAAGAATCTAAAGAGCATTGCATAGTACCTGTTCCCAAGGATGATTGCAGTTCTTTGTAATTAAGTCCTGCAAAATACATAATGTATTTAGCAGATAATTATGAAAAGTGGAGATTAAAAATAGACACTAGGTCAAATTTTAAAGTTTTTGGTGGGGGGCTCCATCTTGTTTTATTTAATCAGCTCAGCCTCTTATATAATTGTTCTCCATCTCCAGTTTATCTTCCCAGCTTGCAGTTTTATCTCACTTATCTGTAAAGTTATAGTGGGCAAAGCATGAATTAAGACTCAAAATTTCTTCCTAACCCCCTCACTGCAACTTTATAGTTTATGACCCCAAGCAAGTCACTTAATTTTTCCCAGCATTTGTTTCTCCATTTGTAAAACATGGTTTCAAATACCAGCTTTATCTAAATCACTGTGCTGAGGATGTAAGGAGTCAAAAGGCTTAATATACTATAAAGTGCTTTTACAAGTTTCAGGTACATTCTGTTATAAGTCCCATTTTACAGGCAAGGAAAAACAGAGAGGCTAACAAAGTTCTTCAAAGCACACAGCTAATAAATGACAGAGCTAATTCTAAAATCCTATGTCTGTGATATCAGCATTTTTCAACATTGGCACAACTGACACGTGGGGGCTAATTCTTTCTTGTGTGGGACTGTCCTGTGCATTAGAGAATATAGAGCATCATACCTTGCCTCAACTCCCTAACTGCCAGTAGCATTTCCCAAGTAGTGACAACAAAAAGTATCTCTAGACTCTGCCAGATGTCCCTGGAGGGCAAAACTGCTCTAAATTGAGAGCCACTGGTTTGTGTGAATCCAGAGCTGAATTTCTTAACCACTTTTATTATGACATTTATCAGAATTGTTATTCTGAATAGATCTTGGTTGGAATACTCCATGACAAAGCAATTTTCAGAATAAAAAGACATCAGTGATTTTCATCTGTCACTTCCTGTTTCTGAGTGTCAACAGTGGCATTGTCCACTTTGGAAGGTGCCTGTAACTGTTCTCATAGAAGCAGAATATCACTTCAAAGAGATGCGCTCCACATTGAGCCGAGAATCAGGCTCAACAACCACTAGACCCCTTTTTCTGTAATCTGTGGTTACTCTCTAATGGCGCCACTGGTCATTCTGATTTAGCCTGAAGGATAGACCTCATAAGATGTTTGCAACAGAGATGTCACGGGCATGTGGATTATTTTGAGCTAAGGTCAGTTGAGGTCCTGCAGGTTCATAAGAATCTTTTACCAGTCTCTCAACTACCTAAAGGAATGGAGATTGGGGGAGTATTACCCAGAATTCAGATTTTTACAATAAATAAACTTTATATCAGAGAAACTTGCCTATATAGTGGAGCAAATATTTAATTACGGAGCATCTGATCTTTGTCATTTGAGCCACCTTCTCTTTGTTATGTGAGTCCACCTTCTCTCTCCTTAAAGCCCAGGACCCTATTCTATTCCCTAGCTCAGGATGTATACCCTTATTTCTCCCCCATTGACTTTAGAATCTGCATCTGTGTAGATTTCTCATACATTTGTAATTAAATTTGTTCTTTTCTACTAGTAATCTGTCTGATGTTAATGTGATTGTTCCGTAAGTCTGAAAAGAATCCTACAAGCCCCCTTTAATCTGGTATGTTTATGGACTCCTAATATCTGTTATTAGATACAGGGCAAAGAAGAGAAACACAAGTGTTTTCATAACCATTGTTTCATTTATTCTTCATAGTAAGCCCTTGAGGTTTGTATCAGTTGTCTGTGTTTACATTTTGCTTAGGAATCTTAACCTTCTTTGCCTGTTCCTTCAACTTTGGTGTTCTCATTGCCAAACTTGATATAGAAACGCAGCGGGAAGTTGATGTGGAAACTCAGCAGGTGCCTTTCTTACCAGCACCTTATGAAGAGTAACATCCTTCTGAATTACTCAGCATAAAGCAGATGTTTTCTGCCCTGCGTGACTTTTCCTTTTTCCTTTCCCTTTAAAGGGATCATTAAATATATACTTTCTTTGACTACATTTGGAGACATAAAATCCAACTGTCTAAGAGTAGAATGTTTTTCTTCTGTTATCAATTCTCACCACTCCCAAAAGACCTAAGATGAACTCTTATACCTCCCCCCTGTCCCCATCTTTACCTCTTTTCTACATTTTTCTCTATTCCTGATATTGGCACAGCCCAATTTACTATCACCTCTGAACTAAAATTCTCAGCATTTATGATTGACTTTATTATGTTTGTTTTCCTGTCATTTAAAATAATGAAATGTTGGATCTATTTATCTGAACTTTATTAAACAGACTGAAGGTAGCCTATGTTTAGGCCTATATGCATTAAATGTTTTTAAACACTTAAGTTTTAAGGTTAATTGCTACTGACAAATACAATAAATATAATTGAATGTGGTAGAAAGCTTTGGCATGACCTGAAGAGAGGATGCTGTAATTAACTATATAATAACTAGTGAGGAACTAGAATTGCCCAGGAATCTTAAGGACTCAGAATTCTGCTCATGAGAGGTCCAGAATAACCACTTGAACCAATGGGAAAGAGGACTGCATTACTTTCTGGTGATACAACTCTTATGTCAAAACTTTTTTTTCTTTAAAGTACATGTGAATCATTTTTTATTATATGGTTCATTAAAAAAGACTAACTGGCACCTGCGGTAAAATGGCATGTCTGACCTGACCAAGGGTCGTTTTTCTTTTTAGATCAGTGTGCGTCCTTATTGGCCAGACCTCCCTCATTCTGATTTGATGTGCACTCAGCTATTTCATCATGTTATATAAGTAAAGCATTATGGGCTTTCCTTTCATTTCCCAGGTGGCCTTTTTGAAGATGTAACTGTTGGAGCAGGCATCCCTCTCCCTGGCTGACAGCTGCCCCCAGCATGGAGCGCACTGGAGACCAGCAGTCAGCTCAGTGGGCAGCAATTATGGAGACATGATCCAGAGCTCCAGGATGAGAGTGTTGCCTTGAAGTTTTGAGTTTACTTGTTTGCATATATTTTCTAAGGAAAGAGTTAACTTTAATTCTTTGCAAAGCCAAGGCTATGAGAAAGTCGTCATAGCAGGTTGTTGGCTTGTTGAGATAAGTATAGAACTTACATCTCTGTTTCCTGCAGTGGGGAATATTCAAATACGTGCTGTGTCAGCACCACCTGGAAGGATTCCAGCGGCTGGAGCCCCATCTGTTCTTTACCGAGCTACGCGAGGGACTTTGTTGGTGGAACTGAATGTGAACAGCTGTAAATCCTAGGGAATAAATGTTTTAAGGACTTCTCATTTTTATTTGCACCAAATAAAAAGAAAAATAGAGCATTTTGTACACCCTAGTCAGAGGGGAGGCTCAGTAATAAAATGTGTGTTAAATGAGTGATTATCAAATTAACGGTTCCCCCATTTCTGCAAGCCTGCATGAGTTCCCTCTTTTCTGTATTTCCTTCCCCAAATATTATTGCAAATCCACAAATATACCTCACTGGCATGCTGTTTCAGACTTATCTTAATCCACATGTGCCAGAGCAGGTGGTGAGGAAACCAGTGGAAGAGAGTGATGGAGCTAGGGGGAACTGTGTCAAGCGCAGGCCAGCTCCCATTTCACAAAGGTTTGAGCCTTGTAATCACACCGCAGGATCAAAGCCGGGGTGGGAGCCAGCGCATCCTCCTTTCTCACGCAGCTCAGCACTCGGAGGACAGCTCTGGGTTGTAGTTATTCCTGCTGCTTGTCAAGCCTACTGGCATTAATTCTACTCTACAAACTACCTAATACCGCTTTCCTCAAAAATCTGAGTTTTCCGTTCACTAATAGCCTAATACTTAACACAGGTGTCAGTTGGCATCGTGATTTGGTGACACGTTCGTGATTTCGTCTTCCTTGCAGTTTAACCAAAACTAGTGCCTTCCTGCAAAGCACTCTTAATCCTGTCAGTGGTGGACTGACATAGAAATCAAACCCATCTGTTTGATCCTGCAGAGTCATTTTATTAAGCACAGTTTGAAACATTGAGGTTCTTAGTGATATGTCCAAGACACAACCACAGAGGAGAATTACTTTGTCTTCACTTAATTTACTAAGTTCCAAACACCATGCTGACTTCTCATGCTTTAGGATTCTGTCAGTATAAAACAGGGTTTCTCAACTTTGGCACTATTTACATTTTGGTTTGGATAATTCTTTGTTATGGGAGTATGTCCTGTACTTTCAGGAGAGAAATCTTTTTCTCTGTAACCTCTTTGGTTCAATGATTGGGCTTTCAAATCAAATTGATAAAGGACAGAGGAACAGGAAAAAAAAAAAAGAAGCTTAATTTACATACATCAGCTATGGAATTTCACAAACAAATGAGAATCTTGGAGGTGACCAGATGATTAAAGTTCATATATTACCCCAGTCTTGGGCTTTTGGGTGGGGAGGCCATTTAAATGAAGGGGGAAGGAAGGAAATGAAGGTGTAAGTGTTGTCATGCAGGTAAGAGTTTCTCAGGTAATAAGAGTTATCTCTTGGATTAGCTCTCCTGGTACAGCGCCATCTTTACAAATGTAAATTTCCTTTGCAGAAGGAGAAATTTTTACTTTATTTTTAGGCAGTTAATGGGGTGGTAAAGAGTTTTTCTTGCTTTTGCTGGTTCTCAATTGTTTAATTCAAAATTGTTTAATTCTTTTTGCCAAAGTGACATATTTTGGGGTGACATTTCCTGGCCCCTTTAGCACACTGGAGGAGGTTTAGCAGCATCCAAGGCCTTTGCCCACCCAGATGCCAGTAGTACCCTCCCTCAGTTGTGAAAACCAAAAGTGTCTGCAGATGTTACCATGGTGGTAGAAAGAGACACCAGCTGTGGACTAAGGAGATTAGATGACTTCTTTAATTGGTGAAGATGCAGATGGCCCCAGGATTGTCAGACCTGGTCTCATCATAACACTCCTCTCTGGCTCGCAGAGTATTTTTGTTGCTGACCTAACCGGGTCTTAGCACTCCTGTTCAGAAAGATGAAGTCACCCGCTCCTTGTCATATGAAATCTTCCCCTTCCCTTCTCCTTAAGGCCTCAATTCAGGACTTATGTACTTTTCTCCCTAACCAGTGGTGGGCTCTGCATAATCATTGTAATTCCCAGTGCACTTTGTCAAATTGTTTATTTACCCTTTGCTAACCCTTCAGTTGTTTTGTTGCCAGGAAATACCGGATTCTTTTCTGCCTGCCACAATTGTCAAACCAAAAGACAGGACAGAGATTAAGTCTAATATGCGCTTTTATTCCATAGCAAGCTAATCAGAACACCTGAACATCATGCTCCCAAGAAAATCATTCTAACACTCCTCTCTAACTGGCTATTTTATAGTGAGTTAAACAAAGATGGTTAATTATTAGTGAATGGGACTTCACTCCAGGCAGTTAACAACTTCTGGCAGTTTTAGGGTGCCCTGTGTCCCGGCCAGTTCCCCTCCACTGGCATCTGGATTTAGAGCCCTTCACTCCTGGGATGGCTGAGTCTCTGACAGGAATGGCGTCCATCACTCTTCTAGGCTCCTCCTGTCTTGAGGCATTAACTCAGAGCAGGTGAGTCACTGGTCAAACAATGTGTGCCCATGCAGAGTGCTAACTATGCGTGGTGCCTTCTCATCCTCCTCACTACCCCCCTTGCATTTTTGCTTACTGTGTAGCCCAAGAAAAACCTGAGGGGTGGAGGATTTTCCTTTGACAATTTTCAATGACATAATCATTGAAAAATCTGGGCGTTTTTATGGCATGGGTCCTGGCCATAGTAGGCTTCTGTTTTCACAAATGAATTCATCCCTGAAAAATACCTTTGTGTGTGAATATTTCTTAAGAGTTCACTTAGAGATATTCACTTAGGAATAAATTAGATGAAATAGAGTTCAGCCTATGCATGAAATAGAATTTTCTCCTGAGATAATTTTTTCTCCTTCTAGAAAAGAAAGGTATTACCATGCTAATGGTTTAGATAGTGAAAGTGTATATGATTCAAAAGATTACTACTACTCAAAACTTAGCTGGAAGAATATTCTAATTTACTATGTGTCTCTAAGTAAAATTAAGTGGAGTTAACTATAGTTATATAAGAGAGCTGTGTGTCTCATCATTCCTTCTCCTGACTTCTTGAACAAGGAATGGTGGAACCTACGGGTGGAGTGGAGCATCAGGGTAGACTTTAAAAGACTGAGCTGGTGGACAAGAAGGGGGTCTCCTACTTCTTTGGGGGTCTCCGATTTCTAGTCCTAGTTCAGAGGATCTCTATAAAAAGGGAAGGTTCCATGTTCCCTGCCCACCTAATAAAGAGCACAGCTGAGTGGCGAGGAGAAGGTAAGAAGACTTGGAAGAGGCTTGGAGGAGAGGCATGGAGACACTTGGATAGACTTAAAAGACTTGGGAAAGGCTGACAATGGCAGCCTGTAACTTGATTTGTGCTTTAGCATTTTTTTTTTCTCCTTTCATTCCAGACTTGCCTGGCCCCTTCTGCCCCTTTCTTATGGTTTCCTGCCAGAAGGTGCTTTGGACTTGTGGCAAGTTTTCAGACCTCAGCAGTCCAAATTTGCAACAACCCTGTTTGGCTGGGCATTTACTCACAAGGGAATGGTGGTTTATTGGGAAACTATTGTCTTTTCCTCTCTGTGTAAGAGCATGTAGGGTAAATGAGGTGATCAGGTTTTTCCACCCTCCCATCAACGACAGACCCTGGCGGTCCTCCACGCATGACTGATGGTGGCACCTGACACAGAATGAGAGCGTGTGTGAGTGGGTGCTCCTGGGCCTGGAGGCTGTGCATGTAAGAGCAGTCAGCAGAGAACAGAGTGTGGTGGAGTACAGTGGAGAGCATCATGGGAACAGCTAACACAGCAATGAGTGCTCGAACCGATGCTGAAACTCCCTGGTTTGGGGTGGTTGCAGAACAGCACAACATCCTATTAAAGTTCTTTCACAGGAAATGGATGCTTTGTCTTTATACAGCAGATGGCAGAACCCATTTAGAGCATGCAATTTTGGGGGCCCCAGAGTGCCCCTCAATCTGCCCACTAATATTCCTACCTTGGCTCAGCTGCCCCTGGGGGGTGAGGAGGAGACATCCTTCTGCTCAGGTCCCATGTGTGACCCTCCAGCCAGTCCCCACCTGTGGCTCTTTCTCTGACCTCAGCAGTTTGGCAGGAAGCACTATCTTGACCTCCTGGTGGATTCAGCTTGGGTGGTACATTTTGAACTTTGGTTCTCTCCTCCTCTCCCAGATCTTTGGGCCCGGTGCAACCGGTTGTGTTTCCTGCATGGAGGTTGTCTTGACTTTGTTTTCCTGGCTGCTGGGCTCTTAGGCCTTGGGCCTTTACTTTGGGTGGTGACTCTTTGGCTGAAAGTTTGCCCAGGAGGAGATGGTTGATTTCAGAGTTTGATCCAAAGTCCATATTTTGAAATCTTTCACTCCCCTGTTCCTCTCCTCCCTCTCAGTTAGTCACTTTGAACATCTCAACCATTAAAAATCTTGGAATACATGAGAACTTGATGATTATTTTGCTTTTATGCACAGGAGTGGGCACAAACCTTTACAATGGGCAACATGGGTTTTTCCCCTTAATAGTTTGGAGTCTCTGGGTACCCCTTGGTTTTTCCCAGTAGCAGTTTGACCCCCTTCACTTCTGTATGGGGACTTAGGGGGAATTAAGCCAATGAGGCTAAGCTTACCTCTTTTCTGTTTGCCTGGGCACAGAGGGGTGGAGGTTACATGCACACAGATTTCTATTCTGCAACTTAAAATCTTGATCTGGTGAGATACTCCTTCTCAACAGATCTCCATTTGTTTTCCAGGGACAGGAAGGGAGGCTCAAGCACAGCTGAACCAGTATCAAAAGTGAGCTTTTAACATCTAGTTACAGGGTAAATATGAAGGGTAACATCTCTGAACCTGCAAGTGTCTACTTTTGGGGGAAAGAAAGCATATGGCAGCCTTTCTATTTCTTTTGTGTAGATAAAGTTGCTTTTCTTGCCAATCTCTCTTCTTACTTCTCTCTCTCTCTGGGACAAAAAGGCAGGAATATCCAGTATTAAAGAGATTTTAATTTAATTAAATCACATTAGGAAGTCTACAGGGAATTGAAACAAGCTGTACAATATTAGAGCTGGCCCTTGGAATTTGTTCCACATTCACTTGTCTTGTAAATAACCGGAATGTATTCATTAGCATTCCTTGATAAAGGTACCACAGAATTTTGATAAGCTATTAAGAGATTATCTATCAACAGAAGCATAGTAAAACAACAAAATTGCAGTCCATTTTTATATCTTCAAAAACTTGAATCACTTAAATAACTATTGTTGTTATTAAATCACTTACATCACTTAACTAAGTGGTTCTCCGAGCTTATCCTCACCTTCTATAATTATAGTACCTAGACACTATTGAAAATTTCTATTGACCACTCATTTTGACAATCTGATCTCTAAGGTTATTTAACTTATTTAATATCTTCTACTTGCTAGCATAGGTATGGGTGCTGTAGAAAGAATCAATCAGTCCCTGGCCTCCACAAGCTTACATTTTCATGGGGAGTAGACAAAAAAATATTATATTTCATTATAAAAATACTGTTACATTATAAATACAGCATAATTTCTGAAAGGGAATACAGTGAGAGAAAGAAAGCTGAGAAAGGGAGGATGCAGGGAAATGTGCTAGTTTAGACAGGAAAGTCTAAACAGAGTGTAAAGGGTGTGTCTGTCTGGTACCCTATCTGGTCAAAACATGTGAGTTCCATCAAGAGTGACTGTGGAGGCACATTACTAAAGATGAACAGACTGAGTAAAAAATGCATCTTATTTTGCTAAAAGTAGTTGAACAAGTATACCCCAACATTAGCAAAACCTGTTTGATTCCATTTATTATAGTAAATCCAACTAGAATCAAGTACTCAGATGTACTTGGTTTTGCATTAACCTCTTTGATAATTAAGGCCTATCAATAGCCCCTGTAGTAAAAGGTGCTGACAAGTTTAGATGGTTTTGCATGATAGATAACCTCTTTGTTGTCCCTGGAACATTTGTTTTTGTTTTCATTTCTTTTTTTTTTTTTTAAAGATTTATTTTTTATTTATACATACAAGCTGGGGTACAGGCCAGAGGCGTGGGGCGGCGAGAGGGTTCACCAGAGACAGAGCGGGGAGCAGAACAGGCAGATCAACAGAAATACACTGCTGAGGGGAGCAGCGGGCGAGGCAGGAGAGGTCTGCTGCACCATGTGGGATTCTCCCTGGGTGGGCGTCGAACTCGCGTCGCTGCTGCCGACAGCTGCCAACAGCTCCACAGCGCAGCGCTTAACCACTGCGCCACCAGGGAGGCCTGTTTTCATTTCTGTTTTGTGTAACAATGATTAATGGGGACCCACATTTCCCTGGAATTCAGAAATGTAGGGATGACTGGTACATCTTACTTAGTCTGTAGTTAAAAATATATTGACATTTATCACACACACGAGATGGGTAGTTCCCACTAATTACTTACCTTAGAGCTCTACAATTCCTAGATCTTTTAAAATAGTTCAGAACTCTCAGTGTAGCTTAATATAATAATTTCTCCCTATTTTCCCCAGGAGATGCTTTACTTTTTCATCTTCTGAATCAAAGCTCGCCATTTTTTCGTAATGGCTGAAGCATGAGGAGAGTTACATGTGTCAAGGAGGAGGGAAAATTTCCACCCTGTGCCTCAGGGTTCTTGGACAAGTCAGGCAGTTAAATGAACTTCAGACAGATTAGAAGGTTTAAAAAAAAAAACCCAAAACAGTTTAATTACATACAAAAGGAGAATCTACATAGACATGAATTTTAATGCCAAAGAGGCTAAACGAGCTAAGAATCTGGAAAGGAGCCTGGGAATTGAAGGCGAGAGAAGGGGAACACACATGATAGAGAGTGACTCATGACAAAGGCCAGATGCTCCGTGCTTACATGTTTGCCCAGACAGGTGGGTTTCTCTGATATAAAGGTTATTTCTGGTAGAAATCCTAATTTTGGGTAATACCTCCAATCTGTATTCATCTAGGTAGTTAAGAGAGTGGCAGCAGTTTCCCCTGGGCCTGCAGGACCTCATTTGAACTCTGCTCAAAATAATCTACATGGCAAAGTGACACATCTTAGGAAGGCCTATTCTGAGTATCTTGGGTAGGCCTATCCTTCTCACGGAAATAAGTTCTTTTAAGAGGTAAGTAAGTTCTCTAGTTTTATAAAGAATAACTGAGTAACACACACATTAATATTTTCTAAAGCATCCAACCTGTACTACACTATTCTTTTAATAACATGGCTCCATTTTTATTCAGGGATGGACTTAATCTATTAGTTCTCAATCCTGTTATAGGAAAATTAAGAAACTCATTTATACAGGGGACTTTGGAAACTTGGTGCAATAAGCAGAGTGAAGGATTGGTGTCCTGGTTCTACCTGTGACTTTCTATAACCTTTCTGGTCAAAATGGGAATTTCAGACAATATTACAGCATTTTCATTATTCATATTTTTCTACTGCTATATACAACCTGGTTAGTTTCTATCTATAAATATTTTTAATATTTTAATTCTCTTAGCATGCATTTTATGGATTAAAACTTTTCCCTCACTTTATTGCTTTGGAGGGGAGAGAGAGAGAGAGAGAGAGAGAGAGAGAGAGAGAGAGACAAGGATTTTTATGGCTAAAATTTGCTTATACAAATTCTATTAGTGTACTGGCTGCAAATTTCAAATTAGCTCTCCAAAAGACCCAAATTAGGAGCATCATAAGGGGGTAATTTAATTTAAAAGTTTTAACAGAGGATTGTATATTTGCACTTTCTGGCCTAACCTCTCTTAAGAAAGAAAAATAGAGCTCAATATTCTGCCCAGAACCCTTCGAGGCCATGGCAGTTTTGCTGCAGATGTAAGCTGGGAGAGTAGCTGTAGAAACAAAGCACTTTGAAAGTATCCAGAAAATAAGAATCTTTATTTCTTCAGTCATTCTAGGAAACAAGTGGTACAGAACAGGAAACAGATCACTAAATGTACCTCCCCTTACCTTTCCCACCCACTCCTCATCTCTCCTTAGGCACCAGCATTTCTAGGAAAATGAGCTAGAAGTGCCAATCTTGATTACTTCTATACTCCCTTTCAGAATCAAGACTTAAGGATTGGTAGTTGTATGGCCTCTTCACAAGAAACTTTTTCCTTATAGGAGGATGAATATCAAGATTAGTCATCATAGGTTCCATCATAAGTTCCATAATCTATCTTGGACTCAGCAGGTACACCATCCACTTACACTTTCTGAAAAAATTTACTCAGTTATAATTCTTCCATTCCCACACCTCCCATCCAAAGATGCTAACAAAGATTTCTCAAAATAAAATAAGGTGCATAAAGAGGTGAAATAAAATATCACATCTAAATTCAATTAAATCTAGAAATGATGATGTCAAAAAGAAAAGAAAAAGTGGTCAAGGTTCTTTCCCATCTAGCATAGGCTGAAGATGCTTTATTGTAGTATTAAGAGAAAAATAAGTTGAAATACATTTTTAATTCTTAAAAAGAGATCATGGTAAATTGGAAATGTATGTGTTAGAAATCCCTAGAGGAAACGGAGAGGACTTGATCAATAAAACACATTTCCTGTGTATCTTTCCAGCCCTGTGATAATTGTTTGAGGCAATTTTAGAAGAGCCAGTTTCAATACTTGTGTTTATTTGTTCCTGTGTTTTATTCTATCAAGCCAAGAATGTCCTCTAAATAAAGGCTGCTGCCAGTGGAACATTTGCTGGTTGTTTTCTTTACACAGTCAATAAAGTGTTCCTGAAATGTGTACTGTCATTAAACCTTACTTTTATGGGACTAAAATTTAGTTTGGAGGTGAGAAAAAGCATATGCGAAAAGAACCCTGCAAAATGGTGATACCAAACAACTGGTGTGGATCCCAGCAGCCATAGTAATCCACATGGTCCCTCCCAGTGAATGTGGTTGGAGAAGATGTTCTCCTTCAGATGAGGCAGGCTGTGTGGTGGGCCTTGGGTGACAGTTGTAATTTGGAAAGACAGAGAATTTCAGAAAGAACAGCATTTTAAAACAAACATTTGGCTAGGTTGGAGGACTTGAGACAGGACAATGAATGATGAGATAGGATAGAGTCCTTTTGGTTGTGGAAGGCACTGAATGGAAACAAAAAGTCTTACTCCTTCCCACTTCTGGGGTGGGGGGGCACTCATTTTTCCTATGTGCCCCTGAGGGCCTTGGGTTCTAGCATTTAGATGTGATGGTTACAAGTGAGAAGATCCTAGAGTCAAACTGCCTGCGTTGAAACGTCACCTGTATAATCTTGAGGTAGTTCCTAAATCCTGTATCTTTAAAATTGGGCAAAAACAAAAACGAAAAAACATCTATCTCATAGGGTTGTTTTTTTTTTTGGGGGGGGGGTGCTTTTTGAGTATTGTATGGGTTACTGTGTGCATGGTGCTCAAACAATGCCCAGTGCACAGTGCATAATGCATTTCAACGATAGTTATTATCCTTTGAATTTGTTGCTCTCTGCCACTTCTCCTTCCCCTTGCCTATGAAATTTAGTCTCTAGATTCTTAATAGGAGAATGACATTGATAAAAGTGATGTATTAGTAAAATTAGTCTGTTTGCAGAGCAATAGATAGATTGAGAAGGCAAAAAGAAAACCTATTATTGCATAAAAAAGAAGATGCTCTCCAATTCCGAAAAATTATCATAGAATATCCAGAATGTCAGGACCAAGTAACTCAGAGACTGCTTTTTCCTATTCTGTTTTATTATTTTTGAAGGCCATTAAAAGTACAATAGGATACTTTTCTGTCTACAGTCAGCTTTCATCTCACATCATAAAAGAAAACCCATTCTAAGCATTTTCACATAGACCTTTTAAAATGAGTTCTTTTTCAGTCTTCTCTTGAAAACAGAAAAGGTTTTTTGCAAAAATCTTTAAATGATGGAAGGACTCCAACCCGAACTTTCTGACCAGGCATCCTACAGGAATGCCCTCTGGACTCAAGTTCAATTTACCTTTTATATAATTTCTAAATGTGCCAGGAATCCTCTTTGTTGTTGAGTGCCATTGGTTCCTAGGAGAACAATGCAGAGTCTTCCTGGAGAGTAAACCTATTCCCTTATACTCTTAATTCTCTTGTGTATTTTTTGCCTTCACTTATGTTCAGCATTATGCTACGGGGTCACAACAGCATAAAATATGAGCACTCAACCAGAAGTATCACAGATGGGAAAGAAGGTATTGAATACATCACTAAATTTCAGATAAATGAGCGTTTTTCTTCTTAGAGAATAATTCAGCACACTCTTGAAATGAATTGGGACCTAATCTCAGAGTAGCCTGTGCTATTACGGGTGGCGCTTTCCTCTGAGAAGTCAGATCCTCTCCTTCCTGGGTGTGACCAATGGCACACAATAGCCTCAGAAATTTCAATATAACAAAGATCCACAGTGTAGGATATAGACGTAGGAAGAATGTTGACTCTTTCCATTTTGTGTTGCACTTTGTGACATGGATCCCAAAGTAGGGTTTCCTTGCACCACAGTATCTGTAATTGTTGAGTTTTTAGTAAAAATTGTTCTATCAATTGTTTTTAAATTTGAACTTTACATACCAGTCCAGCTGAACATAGTGAAGTTTTGAGTACCATAGATTAAAATGGTATTTTTGAACCAAGTTCATGAGCAGAATTATCTTCATTTAAAATGAATTTCCCCCCAGGAAATTCCCTGGTTCCTCATATTCATAGACTCAGGCCAGAAATCCCAGGTGTTAGCCCTGTTTGGGTTAAAGCTGAGACTCCAACTACATTTATATTTTTCATTATCCATCCTTTACAGAAGTACTACAGCACAAGTATTAACCAACTTTTTTCTTTTTTATTTTTCGAGAAGTTGTGAAGAATTCCTAAGTTTATCACTGTGCTTATACTGAAAGTTTATTGGACTCAGCTGGTTTTTGCAACAACATTCTGTCCTAGAAAAGCTATCTTCTTTGTATCTCAGGTCATTCAGCTTTACAGAGAAAATTGCTCTGAAGCAAAACTTTTATGTAGAGCTTCCAAGTGATCTTCAGGATCGATTTATAATGATTCTTGTTTTCATTTTGTGAAATAAAATTAAATATCTTGAGAGCTCCTTCAGAGTAGTTCTGATATTTTATCCATCTTCTCAACCTGATGGATAGCATGACACCTGATGCAGAGAATGCATTCAATAAGTGTTAGCTCCATTAATTACTCTATTGGGGACATTAATATTGGAAAACTGGAAAAGTTGTATCAATAGGGCATAATTGATTTGAGTCAACCCATTCTTTAAAAATGTTTATGTATCTCTATTAAATTGGTCTGTATCCTTCAAGGTTTATTTTTAATATAACTTCCTCTCAGAATGATTTCTTTTATTAGTACCAGCTCAAACATATTTATTTTTGAAAATATATTTTTCAAAAGTAAAGTGATTAAGTCTTTGGTCCTATTGGAATTACATGGAAGACATTTACCTGGGGTTGGAAAAAGCAGATGAAAACTCAATCTTTATTGGATTATACCTTCTTAGATGAACATAATGATCAAGCTTACAAATCCATTCTATGTCCTGACTCTTTCCTGACCTGGTTTGGAAACTTTGAGTGAAGTGTCACTTTATCTCTTATTAATTCCAAAGATGACAGACACAGGATTTCATTGTCTAGTTAGTGGAAACTGCAGTCTCTGATTAGCTGCCTTGCCCTTTTTGAAGCTTTGATTTATTGGGGCAAAGCAAGCACTGGCTTTTGTACATGCTGAAAGGAAACTAGGGAAAGAAATAATTTATAGTTCTATTTGTGGCTGAAAAAAAGTTATTTTCATTATATTGCTATAGAAACTGTTCTAAAACAAAAGAAAGATGCTGTAATATGTAGAAACCCAAAGAATGACATTGAGTTACTCTTTTGGTTGACTTCAAAAACAAAATTGTTAAAACCATATTTTGACACAGATTGGCCCTCCTGAACTCTTATCTTAATTTTACAGAGAGCAATGTTTCTTCCAATTTGGCATCAGTGCTGTGCAAAGCAACATTTCTGCAGCTTCCAGGCAAGTTACATTTGCCAAAACAAAGCGTGGGTAGAAGGTAGTGTGGAAGAACTGGTTGGTAGCACTTCTTACCTGGAGAAATGCTGCCAAAGAGGAATCCACAATAAAAGTATCGAGGAAAAAGTACTGAATTGCCCACATTAAAAAAAAGAAAAAGGCAGCAAATGTGACACATCACCATTTTTTGGGTTTCTCAAGCTTGTGTTTCTCTCCTTTTCATAATTAATAAAGCTTGTATTTTGGCAATACCTTGCTATGAGTTCCCTTTATTCAAACATATTAGGAAAACCCCACAGAAACAGACTATTTTCTGTTATGTAATCAAAACTGGATTTCCCCTTCTAAGCCAGCCAAGACTTTGTTTAATCATTATAGTGAATGCTCAAACTCTCCCAATCACATGGATAGATGATTCCAAATCCAACCCTGAAATCCAAGAAGGATTACAAGATCTTGAGTAGGGTGAACTGTAGAAATGAATCCTCTTGGTGGATGTATGGGTCAGGGTAGGAAAACATTCTAAACAAAACAGCTGCAGGGACAAATGACTAATTAAAAAAAAAAAAAGTTGGGTTATATTCGTAGTAAGGTAAATCATTTGGTTTAATAACAGGTAACATTTTAGGCACTTAGAATATGCTAAGTACTCAATTATTTGTTAAAACAACAACATACAGAAGATGCTTTTATTATCACCATTTTGTAGATGAGAAAACCAAGGCTTAAAGAAATCCAATTACTTACCCAAGGTCATACAGTTCAAGAGTGGCAGAGCTAATGTTTGATTCTCGGCCGGTCCAGTCCAGAGCATGAGCTCTTAACTTTTCATTTGTGACAGAGAAGAACACCTTTTTCACAGGAGGAGAGTGCAGTTGAGAAGTGACAGAAAATCTGGGAATTTCCTAGTAGCTTGCTACACATCACACATGAATATATTAGTATCTACCCTTCAAATCCGACTGGTCAAAAGCCGAGTTCATTATCACCTCCCTCTTTCTGGGCAACACTCACTAGCAGTTGGTATCCAGGTTACAGCATCAGCACTGCACTCAGGCACCCAGGCTGGAGTCCTTGGAGTCAAAGTATGCCTCTTCCTTCATAATCCACGCAGAAATGGAATATATGTACACATATTTTTTTTTAAATGATAGTGCATGAATGAAAATATAAAGAAGAAATGAACAAGATTGGTTTATACTAAAAACCTATATTTCAATATGTAAACACTCGGTTTGGGACCACACTGGGAGACCTAGTGAAACCATCTGCACCATGAATGTGACAGTCATACAGTTGGATTCATGCAAGTGGGTGGTCTCAGTGACTCAAACACACAAACAACGTTGCTAGCAAAATGCCAAATAAGGCAACACGCAATATACCCTCAATTTACATAGTGGTTGTAAATCTGAAGAATCCCATGTATATTAAAGTCATACAAAAACATACAATGTTTATGCATTAAATAGAGTTTGATTCTAAACTTAGACAATTATAAATAGATGTTTCATCTAAGTGAAGAATATTGGGTTAAACATCCAAAAATGTTTAAAATGAGAAATAATTATTTGTTTGGCAGTTTTTTGCCATGTCTTGGGGAACATTTAAAATCTCTGGCTCTCCTATAAAAACCATATCACTCTTTAATGTATAGCAACCAAAAATAACCCAGCAATTTCAAAAACTTTCCTGGTAGGCAAGATCTCCTGACCTCGGTCAGCGAGTTTATGAGGAAATAGACTCGAAGATCAGCTAATCACCAAAGATGACTTTTCCAGAGAGTAGCATAACCATAATTACTTACTATGTAAGTAAAACCTACATCTCTTGACTCCTAATTCAGTGTTATTTTGCTGGTCAGGTATATTCATACACACATGGACACATATACATATGTTGCATTTACATATACTCACCCATTTAATATTTATTTTGCTGAAAAAACATTTAGTCTGCATTTTACTAATTTAGAATTTCATAAGAACCTGTCCTAACATTTTGATTAAAGTTAGTTTAGCCATAATGTTTAACTCAAGTAATTAGTTGCATTTGTAAACATAGACTACTGTCAGGAATATGCTGCATTTCCTTGTCATTCCACATGCAGTTTCATGCTGTCTAGGTCATGGGACTACCTTTCCACTGAAAGCAACAGCTTTTCACTGAAAACAATTGTAGAGTTGGGGATGTCCCCCAGATCACCCTTACTTCTGACACTAATTGCAAATTTTGGCTTCCCAAGATATCCACAGTTTTGATAATTTACTAGAAGTATGCATAGACCCCACTGAAAGCTGATATACTCACAGCTATAGTTTAATACAGCAAAAGGATACAGATTAAAATCCACCAAGAAAAGAAACACATGGAGTAAAGTCGTGGGAAGACCCACACATGAAGCTTCTCCCAGTTGAGTCATAGAGTGCAATAACTTCCCCCAAAATGATTCGTGACAATATGCAAAAAATATTTCCAGCCATAGACTCTCACCTGAACCTTAGTATGCAGAGATTTTATTGGCACTCAGTTACTTAAACATGGCTGACTGTCTGCACAGCTCCCCCCATCCAGGGCTGGTACTGAGCAAACAACAGCCCCCACCCAAAATCATGTTATGAGACTATTGTTATAACTCAAGGACCTAAGGTAAAACAAGACATTCTTGTCAGATAGTGCATTCTGAGAGCTTAAAGATCACCTCCCAAGAGCCAAGAGCAATAGCAGAACTCTTTTTCAATAAGAGCAATCTTACTATCAGCAATCTGAAAGGCAATAATGTATTTTAAAATCCTCTTTTTAAGATCATTGAAGAACTGGTAGGCTAACAGAATTATTAGGCCAAACTAAGAAAAGCTAGGGTTCAGACAGGTAACAAGTCCCTCAAGCTGTTCCACCTTGAGGACAATTATAAGCGGTAGTAGGCTTCCTCGGCTGACCTCAAACTGTGGCAATGAGACAAAGCTAAGACAGAAAGACAGGAAATCTAAGACAGGAAATCTAATAGTAGAGTCTTCCCCTCTCAATGCTGGGACCACAAAATGAAAGGATAAACTAGGACTCTTCACCTCACATCCTTTTCCAAGAGAATGCAGGGGTATTTACCTCAGCACCACGAAGTGTGGAAGGAGGGAAATTTATCACTGAGTTCTAATAGCGAGTTGATCCTGATGCTGTTTTGCAGCCCAGTAAAACCCTGGCTGTGAATATTGTTCAAAGTGGCTTTAAACTGATAATGCCAAGCACTGGGCAGAAATAAATTTCAGCCTTCTCTGAATGACCTTCATCCAAGTTCTCAAAAAATTCTCACAAATCATTTTCTGAGGGAAATAAGCACCTTATAGTAAAATGACATAAGCACCTAAGGAAGTAAGGTTCAAGGTAAGAACTAACAGAATAAGAGTAGAAATAGACCCACAAATACTTCAGATACTGGAAATAGAGGAAGATGATGAAACAACCTTACTTTTTATGTTGAGTAAGCATAAAATCCTACTTAATGACAAAATATATTAGGATGCTTAAAAAATGATTCTTCATCTTAAAATCCAAAACTCAGACCTCTTCATATAATGTTCATATGCCAAAAGACAATACAAAGACATCATTGATCTTCTGGAAATGTTCACAGAGCTATGGATCAGCTAAGTTGGCTATAATTTAATTCCCTCTAACCTTTGGCCCTTAGAACCCAGTGTGGAGATTTTATGATTCCTATTTCTCATTTCTATTTTTAAAAAATGCAAATACAGCTGTTTAGCATTTAATGTACCACTTTAAAAGTAATATAAATTTGGATCTACCGTTTATCAGTTATTTGGCCTTTGGAAAATTCCTTATTATCCTTAAGTCTAAGTTTGTTGTGAAATGAGAATAATAGCAATGATTCATTTTTTAGTAAAAAAGATGAGAATAATAGTGACCTGACAGAAATACTGTGAAGACAACATGGAAATGCATGTGAGGTGCAACACACTTGGCAGACAGTAATTGATTAACACAGGTTGGCTTCTTTTAAAAAAGAAAAATGTGGTGTCTAAAAGACGATGAATTATGAGGCAACTACTCTCTTGACAAAATTGTACAATATGGTGCTGCTTTGAACAGTGGTATGCCTAAGACACATTGATGAAAATGTTCCTTGACTCCTGAGTAGACGTGTTTGCACAGAAATAGGGAGCAGAGTCTGCAGGGACCATTGTTTACAAGTGTTTAGCTTGTCAGACCACTGTGTGCTTCCAATTCTATTTCCTTCTCACTTCTCACATTTCCTTCCCTTTGATTCTCATGTTTTTCCACTGAATGAACATGGATAACAGTTGAATACATCCTCAGCAAAATAACACTTCAAACACAAGAAAACTATTTTATTACCTTTGTTCTGTTAAAGTTGAGTAAATCAATTCGTTTAAAATTTTCACTTGGTCAGAGTTTTCTGAAGCTTTAGTCATCACTATTTTAGAACTTATGCATGTTTTGTCTTATTCCACACTCATATTTTAAGTGTGGAGCTCAAGGAAGACACTTTATTGAGTGATGGTCTGACTAATGCTGATTCATTTAGAAGATTAATTTCCTGTTTCTTTTTATACTTCCTAGTCCAATCTCATGCCTGCTTTTATTCTTTCAGGGGTTGGTACCTGAAAAGAATTTAGCCTGAAGGCAAAGGCCAGCCACTGCCTGTTTTGGTAAACAAAGTTTTGCTGGAGTACAGTCACATGCATTCATGGAAGTACTGTTATGGCTGCTTCGTGCTGCAACTGCACAGTTGGCTACTTGTGACAAAGACCTTATGACCCACACAACTTTACAGAAAATGTTTGCTAGCTGTCATGCTGGTGACACACGTCTACCTGAATGCCTGCTCTCCCACCGCATCTTGATATACTCCCTTTGGTTCGCTGATCTTTTCGTTCCTCAAACATACCAAGACTTCTTCTGCACAGGGAATTCTATAATATTCATTCTGCCTGAAACAATCTTTTCTGTCAGGAATAGTTTCCTCCCCAAAGCTGGCTGCTTCTCATCTTTTCTGTTCTAGCTTTTGTCACCTACTCAGAGAAGCTCTACCCAAAGCGTTCCTCCTCTATATACCAAGCTTTTCTTTCTCATATTACTCTCTTCTTTTCCTTCAAACCACTCATCATAAGTTTTTGGATTTCTTTCTTTACCTGTTTACTCTCTCCCATCTTATCTGTGGAACTCCATGAATAAGGGACAATGGCTATTTTGTTTATGAAGGATAGGTCTCCCCAACATATTCAGAACAGGATTTCCTAAGACATACCACTTTGGTGTTAACAATTTGAATTATTTCAAGCAGAAGTCAATTTAGGCCCTATAGGCTCATGAGAAACTTTTATCACTCCTTAACTACCTAGCATACAAGCTGGGGGTATTACTCAGAATTTTTATGAAAAATCACCTTTGTATCAGAGAAACATATCTAAATGGCAGGACAAACATCTATTTGCAGAGCATCTGGACTTTGTTATATGAACCACTCTCTCCTCATCTTATGAGTCTCCCTTCTCTCTCCTTGAAGGCCCAAGGGTCCTATCCCATTCCTTATCTCAGGAAAATACCCTCATTTTTCCTGATTGACTTTAGAAACCACATCCAAGTAGATTTCCCTTACATGTATACTTGAATTTGTTGGTTCGTTTCTCTTACTAGCCTGTCTGGTGTCAATTTTATAGCTTGATTAGCCAGAGAAGAACCCAGAAGGGTAGAGGGAAATTTCCTCTCTACTTCTACACTCACCACTCTGTCCCCAAAACCTGGCACATAAAAGGTGTTTAATAATTAATTGCTGAATAAATGAATAAATAAATGACAAATTTGCATGTATATTGACCTTCCTTTCATTTTGCAACTTGGACTTTCTCTTTAAATGTAGTTATCTTGCTTGGATAATGTTTTTAGATTTTCTTTCCTTTGCTCCAAATTATAAAGGTCATGCTGTATCTAAGCTTTTTCTTTCCTTTGGGGTAATTTCTTTCCTAGCTTGATGTCATCTGCAAACTTAATGAATGTTATTTGGTTATTTATGTGGTTAGGAGCTAAGTGAAGAAGACAGGTTGTACTAACTATTCTACTGCCTTTGGGTCATTTTACTAATAGGAACACTGAGTCTTCACAGAGAAAGTATCAGCTCTTTCCTGAAAGAGATGCTGAAAATAGTATATTAGAATATTAACAAATACCTTATAAATTGCATAATGTTTGTTTCTGTAATATTTGTGTGTTGATGTCAGTATGCATTTTGATTTCTCTAAAAGCATTCCCATAAGCCAAAATTGATTACATTTATAAAGTATTCTCTAATTAGAAAATTTTTCTTTTAAAAGCTGTCTGCAGTAGATGTCTCTTCAGAGTAAAATGAGATGCAGCAGAGTAAATGAAAATACTTATGCAATGTACCAATTATGGCTCTGATTAAACTGTGTTTCTGTTTTGCAGAGATGGCTCTCCCCAAATGAAAACTTGCTATTGCCAGTACCCCTTTAGACCTCTTCTCACATACCGCTCCTTCAAGCCAGTCTCTGGGTGAAGTCCTGCAGCTCCTTAGCAATTTGAAAACACTATCTGAAGGAGAGAGAACTTAGAGCCTTAGGGTAGGTCGGGTCACTAGTTTCCAGAGTGTGGCTTCCAATCAGCAACATCAGCATCACTGGGAACTTGCCACAAATGCAAACAATCTAGACTACCAGAATCAAGACTGTGTGGGGTGGGAGGAGAGAAATCAGCAAATGGTGTGTTAACAAGGCCTCCAGGACAATATGCTAGAGATCAACTACTGAGGCAGGCAAGCAAAATTACCCCAGGTAAATCCAGGTGGTCTTTATATAGCTGGTATGTCTTAACTCATAGAAAGTGCAGAATCCTCCTGCTGTACACTAAAGAGTGAAGCTTTCCAGTTAGATCTGGTTTCTTTGGATACCTGCAAAGGTCTTGCTTCTTTGGTGAGTCTTAAAAAGTCAGTGAGTTTTGGAGAGATCAACTGTTTTGGTCATTTTTATACTCATTTCTCTTGACTCAGATGTGAGTGGTGGTTGGGTAAGTGATAAGTGAATGAATGAGACCTTTCTTCTCTGTGGTCAGCATTATATATTTACTTGCCAAATCTTTGACTTCCATCACTTTTTTTGCCATTAAAAGTGACCTTAGATTCCCTTCATTAGCCTTCCTCTATGTTGACTTCTTTACCTCATGGACTGAAATGAAGGAGAGATTTTGAAACTCAGAACAGTGTTTCTCAGACTTAAGCATGCATCCTAATTATCCGAGGCTCATTAAAACAATGATTGCTGACCTCCCCCAGTCACTACCCAGTTCCTGATTCAATGGGGTCTGGAGTTCACCTTTGTAACAAGTTTCCATATCAGGCTATTGGTACTGGTCTGGGTACCACACTTTGAGAACCACTGTTCTAGAAGGACAAAAAAATCAGTGTAATTCATCAAATACTACACAAGCATTTAAAACAGGTGTTTACTAACTATTCATCCAAAGCTAATTTTTACAGGGAGTTTTTTTTTTTTTTTATTGAGTTAACATTGGTTTACAACACTGCATAATTTAGAGGAATAGATTCATACCTCTCAAAAGTTATGTTACTACATCATACCCACCACCACAGTACCAATAATCTCCACTATCGTCCCTTTACCGTTTGTTACCTCACCATGCCCCTGTCCCCCACCTCCAGAAATCTCAGTTTTGCAAGTCATATTCCCAATATTTGTTTTGGTTTTGTCTATTACTTTGCTTTGTTTCTTTACATTCCACATATGAGTAAAATCATTTGGTATTTGTCTTTTTACTTCTGACTTATTTCACTTAGCATAATCCCCTCTAGTTTCTTCCATGCTGTAACAAATGGTGAGATTTCATCTTTTTTTGTGGCTGAGTAGTGTTCCATTCTGTATGTATACCACATCTCCTTAGCCTACTCATCTGTCATCTGGAACTTAGGTTGTTTCAATAACTTGGTTATTGTAAAGAATGCTGCAATGATGTGTGTATTTTTTTGAATTAGTGTTTTTATGTTCTTCGGAAAGATACCTTGGAATTGCTGGATCATATAGTAATTTTAGTTTTAATATTTTGAGGAACTTCCATACCATAACACGGAGAATTTTTTGAATGCTTTTTCCAGCTTCACGCTAGTCAATATTCCAAGGACCTGGTGTTGTGTGAAGCACATTGACCCAGATACAGAAAGCAAATGGTACAAAGCTCTTTTCATCTCTGTACAGTGATATTAATTTGGTGGCTTGAACTCAGCCATGGTAGCGGGATTTGTACCAACAAATTCAAATGAACAGTATAAATCAGGGCTCCTCTCACAAGCCCCACTCCAGCATGGGCTGTTAAATGTTTATCAGCACGCCACTGGGAAGAACCATAAAAGATGAGCCTACATGATAAGACTTCCTGGCAGGATCAGGAATGTCAATTGGAGGGGAATTGGACAATAACATTAATAGGTATATATGTCTTCCCAGGAAATGCTGAAGGGACGGTGAGGTTAAATTGTTACCCAGTGTAGTTTCCTGGGATCTAGGAGTGCTATTACTTTAATTTATATAGAAACATTTTGAGTGTTACCAGACCTGAAAATAACCTACAAAATAGTGGGTGAAATCAGTACTTTTTAAAGAAAAATTGAAAGGATAGTGTAGAACACTATTTGATTGGAGGGCTTTGGAAGAAGATATGCCTGGGCTAGAATCTGCTCAATCATTTATTGGATGTGTGATGTTGGCAAGGATACCCAAGATTTCAAAATTTTAATTTCTCCATTTGTAAAATAGAAATAATGTGTTGTTAAGAGACTTAATTAGGAAAATAATTTAAAACCTAGCACAATGCTAAACACATAGTAAATTGTTACTTTCCCTCAGAAAAACATTACTTGTTATTGCTATTATTATTATTGGGATTAGGTCTGGAGGTAGCCAAAGTTCTATACACAGGTATTTCCTGAGCACCTTTAATTGTACACAGCACTCTCAAACTTTTCTCAAACACCATAAATAAGTTGTGCAAACCCTAGGAGTTTATAATGTTACGGTGCCAACACCACATTTTCTAATCAAACTGCAAGAAGAGAGAATTGAAAGTTACGATAATACTTCGGAGTCTAAATACTTAGAAAAAGGAAATAGACCAAAAGAATTAATAGAATTATAAACTAAAAGGAACTGAGGTTGTGAAATAATGTGACATGATTGTTCTTTCTGAGAATATTTTGGCAATAACTGAAGTAATTTATTAGGCACCAAAATGCTTTGTATATAATACATAGAGGATAAAAAAGTTTCTTGTTTGAACAAGAGAAAATGTTAGCATATGATTTAATATGATTAAAGTGAGAACTTCTTATTTCTTTTCAAGATATATAGAGTAATGCTACCTAATAATATAAAATAGAGTACCAACTGCACAACAAATTAAAACACTAAGTTTTTTTTAACATGTCAACTTGAACATTATTTATATATCTATCTATCTATCTATCTATCTATATATATATATATATATATATACACATTGTTATTTATATCTTTTACATTTTGTATTCCCCTTGGGTAACCCACCACCAATTCACCCGTGATCCACCTCCATGGTCCCTCGTGTCCTTTTCTACTCCATTTTGTGCCCTTATCCTCCCCCCCCCGCCCCGCCCAAGTGTCTCTCTCCTATTTGGTTTCCCTATAGTCCTGTTATAAGTGAAACCTTTCGATATTTTTCTCTTTCTTTCTGGCTTGTTTCGCTGAGAATGATCCACTCTAATTCCATCCATGTCCCTGCAAATTGCATGTGTTTATCTCCTTTGAATGCTGAATAGTATTCCATTGTGTATATGTACCACATCTTCTTGATCCAGTCATCTATTTTTGGACATCTGGGTTGCTTCCATACCTTTGCTATTGTGAACAGTGCCGCAATGAACATACGGGTGCATGTATCCTTTTGGATTAGTGTTTTTGTGTCCTTTGGGTAGATTCCCAAAAGTGGTATTGCTGGGTCGAATGGAAGCTCCATGTTTAGCAGTTTGAGGAATTGCCATACAGCTTTCCATAGTGGTTGGACCAGTTCACATTCCCACCAGCAGTGTAGAAGAGTTCCTTTTTCTCCACATCCTTTCCAGCATTTGTTGTTGCTTGTATTTTTAATGTGTGCCATCCTCTCAGGTGTGAAGTGGTATCTCATAGTGGTTTTGATTTGCATTTCCTTGATTGTGTTGAGTTGTGTGAGTTCTTTGTAAATTTTTGTTATCAGTCCTTTATCGGATGTATTGTGAAAATACTAAGTTTTAATTCCTTAACTAGGGAACTATTCATCTGGTTTTCTTCCATTCTTACTACAAGATACTGACTAAAATAGTGCTGTATCTGTTGTTGACTATAGTTAGAGGGGTTCTTTAACATATAATTTTATGAAGACATAAAAATATAAAAATAATTCATCAGAATGCTGAGTCCATCTTTAAAGAGAGTGACATATATTTTACTATGCATTTTATTTATTTATTTTTTAAAGATTTATTTATTCATGCATACAAGAGTTGGGGGTGTAGGCCAGAGGTGTGTGTGTGGTGAGAGGATTCACCAGAGACAGAGTGGGGAGCAGAACAGGCAGATTGACTGAAAGACACTGCTGAGGGGAGCAGCAGTGGCTCTGGATGTCTTCATAGGCTGAGACTTAACCCCTTGCACCACCAGGGAGGCTTTACTATGCATTTTAAAAGCACAAATATATATATATATATATATTTTAGCTGTATATACTATTGAGTGGGGTTCTGATATCAATCCCATGATATTTTTCACTAAATATTATATGATCATCCTCATATAGATGTCCAAGAGAAAGTTCTCTGCTTTGAATTGCTTGTTTTTTCCAAATTCAATTTGCCCTTCCCTTTATATCCTATGATTACTTATCGTCTCATGTGATCCTGGGCCAAGAATGTAGATATTTTGTTAAAAACACCTGGATTATGTGACATATGACATATATACTATGTGATTTTGGAAAGCTCACTTAACCTCAACAAATCTCACTTTTCTGTGAGATTGCTAAAGTAACAGTTCAATTTTATAAGGTTGGGGTTGAAATTAATTCAGATAATTAATGTAGAATACTTTGCATTTTGCCCAATGCAATATATAGTGGTAAAGTTTTTTTTTTTTTCTCTTCTTTCAGGGTTCTTACTATTAGTTGCAAATTGCCACCAGTCAATGAATATGCAAATGTAACCGTCCCCTTTAAGTGCGGTCTTTATAGAGGTTTTTTTCTTCACTATGCTGCAAAATGTTGATTGCCTGCCTTACTGGAAAATTATAACTTGAAATATTGCCTCTTGCTGTTGTTAAACCCTGATGTAGCCCCATCTAACTTGACAGTTCTTCTTTAGCAGGATATTAGGGCCAGTCCCTGGCCCTCCATTTTGAGAAGGGCTTTTCCTTTCTTTGGACATTAGATAAAATGCATGTTCATATAGAGGTTCTAAGATTTCTTGGATCAGGACATGAAATATCCCCACAGTGTTCCAGAAGCACTTGGGGGAATAAATATGCCAGAATAAGTAAGAATTAAAATGTATGTTTTTTACTAAACATAGAAACATTTATGAAGATGGGTGCGGTGGAAGGAAGTGATTTAATTTTTGTTGAAAGAGTAAATATTAAAATATAAATGAGAAGTTTTGATAGAGTCAGGAAGATGAGAAGAAAGAAAAGCTTAGGCAATATTAAAGATCCCAGAGGGTGCAAGAGACAGGGGAAGGAGGACAGTGCTTTAAAGAGAAAAAGTGGGGAAGTGAAGATGGTACAGGAAGGAGAAAGAAAGTTTTTTGTCTTGAGCCAGCTCAAGACGTTAAGAGCATCTGAAGGGAAGCAAAGAAGTTATAATGTCAAGGAAGCTTTACTGAGTCGCAAATAAGATGGGTGCTTGTGAAAGAAATAATTTTTTAAACAACATAATATGCTTTCTTGTGTTTCCCTTCACTCTTGTTAACAGCATTCTTTGCCTCGAGGAAAGGGGAAAGGGATGTTGAGTCGGGAAAGAGTATGGGATTGGAGCGGGGAGAACAAGATAAAAAAAAAAAAAATCAAGGAAGAATTAAATTAGCTCCTAAAATCTGAAATAGGATTTTTTAAGAAGATATAACTGTTAAAAGCCAGATTTTTTAAGACAAAGGGATTTTCTGATTTATTAAAATACCATAAATATATCAAAGCCTAGTCAACTTGACCAATAGGATACACTTGATTGAAGAACCAGCAGACAGGAAGACACATCTGAGTTGAGTTCCTGTGAGAAATCCTGGGTCATTGTGTGACCTGGATGGGAGAGAGAAATTCCTGCCTGCTCCTGAGGAGGGTACAAAGGATATGGGATAGGCCAGGTGGCGCCTATGGAGAAATGAACTGACCCTGTGATTGAAGACTTCAGGGGACAGTATGGGACAGAGATCAGATCGACATTTTAATAGCCCTCTGAGATTGTCTGACTGGTGGGCACCAAGGTGGAGTTGGCTCAACAGAAGTGCCCCAGCCTTACAGGATAAAAGAAAATAGTCACTAGAGAACCAGAACTCAGGATCCATCATAGCTGTAAGGACAACCATATAAACCTGTGGCTGCTTTTTGTCATGTAGAAGACTGATGGAATGGCTGAGCTAGTAGAGCAAAATTCTTATAATGATATCTATTTTTAAAGACCAGAGGTGATATTTGATTTGATGGATGCTACTCCAACTAATCAATTTTCTAGATATTTACAGAAATTGTGCTTCAAAGATAAATATCTGAAAATACAAAGGACTGAAGAGAAATTCCAGGGCACATCATAAGAGTGAGACATACAATTTAATTTTTTAAAATAAATTTATTTTCTTACACTGTTCTTCTTTTGGACAGTATTTGACTTCTCCCCTCAGTTGTCGTCCCCATAATTCTTCCACCTCCACAGCACCCGTGATCCATCACCATAGTTCCTTGTGCTCCTCCCTCTCTGGTTTTCTCTTCCCTCCTCTATTTTGGGCATACAGTTTATTTATAACACACAGACCAAGGAAAGGTATTGAGTGTTCCAAGGGAGACATGTATATTTCTCTTTACAACCAGGTAAAGATGCCAGCTGACCGAGGTATTCAGGTGTATAAGAACTAATGATGGCCTACCCCCCACCCCATTGTGACAACCACATGATGAGAATGTTCCTGGAGAAAAAATGTCAGTGATGGGGGCAGAGCTGTTAAGCAAGCGCACTCATGAAGCTTTTATGGTGGACTCTTCTGTAAAGATACTGACATCTAGTCTAAACGTGGCAGAAAGACAAAAAGGAAAACAATTAAAAGATGGAATAACTCACAGCTTATGTAGACATCCTCAGTGGTAAAGGCTGGAGAAGAATTGGCTTACCAATCAGCCTGCTCAGCATGGTTTTATTTGCTATGAAACGAGGGCATTGATGAAGAAGAGATTAATTCATATACTGGGTGGAACGGGGCTCTGCTTTCACACAGCTCTGGAGCTTTGATTGATCCACCTGCTGGAACTGCTAGAAAAAGGAAAGAAAAGGAAAAAAATCACAGCAAGAGCAGAACTACAACAGCTGCATTTGTGAATCACTTTACCCCCAGGCAGAGATGGGCACCTCGAAGTTCTGGCCACTGCAGGACTGTCGGAATTCAAATATCATTAGCTGCTTCCTGTTCACTGGGTTGGATACAAAGCAGATTCAGGAAAGGGATAGCTGCCCACTCTATCGCAGATGCTTGGGAGTAACTTTCCATGAGGGTAACTGGAGGGGTGTGTGTGTGTGTGTGTGTGTGAGAGAGAGAGAGAGAGAGAGAGAGAGAGAGAGAGAGAGAGAGAGAGAGATCACCCCCAGTTTAAAAAATATAAATTATATGGCTCATATTTTTAAGGGGGATGGGATTTAGTAATTCCAAATGTAATTGGTGTTTATTTTGTGTTAAACTAGAATCATTAATTCTATGAATTGTCCTTAGAAGATAAAAATGGCCCTGATTCAACTTTTTTTTCCCAATATTTTATTTATTTATTTATGTATACAAGAACTGAGGTCTAGGCCAGAGGTATAGGGGGTGGTGGTGAGAGGATTCACCAAAGATAAAGTGGGGAGCAGAACAGGCAGATCTACTGAAATTCACTGCGGAGAGGAGCAGAAGGTGAGGCAGGAGAGGTCTGCCGCGCCATGTGGGTCAGCTCCCTGGCTGGGGATTGAGTTCATGCCTCAGTGGCTGGCAATAGTTTGATAGTGCTGAGACTTTAACCCTTGTGCCACCAGGGAGGCCCTTGATTCAATTTTGAACCAAATATTTGCAATTGGAAGTAATTAGCAGTTAGGACAATAACACCTGGTACTTTTTCAGGCATTTCAAGAAAATTTAATCACGGACTCAAAGACATTTATTGAACTGTTAACTTGGTTCCAAATAGTAGTCTGCCTTCACTCTGTTGATTAAAATATGAAGCAGATAAAGAGTACATGGCCTGCTCTTGACTGATGGCTTAGTGGTACAATTCAGATTAGAACACAAACAGGCAGCTCTGGTCCCAGGGAACTGGCCGTTAGTCAAAGCAGAAGCTACATTGCAAATGCCAGCCCTGTTTGCTGTGATTGATACCTGGGGAAATCTGTGACTTAAGGACATGATGTTGCTTTCATAAATAATATTTACCAGACTATTTACTCATGGGTTATAGATTATTCACAGGTCATAATTGTGAACGCAGCCACTGAAACTGATCATGCGGTAGTGATTAATATTACATCAATGCATGCAGTGATAGAATAAATGCAAGCAAATTTTGTTAACAGAAGAGGGTGCCAAACTGAACCAACACTACATGTAGCTTCTGGAAATGAGAAGGTTTGCCAGTCCTCTACTCCAGGTCTAGCAGTATGTTAGGCAAACCTGAGAACAGAGAGGGATGGACACACAATAGATATGCCTGTAAAGAGAACCAGTTCCTCATTTGTAATGGGAATAACTGACTATATTATTCCTGGAGGATTTGAGACAGAAGCTTGCATGTGGAGAATCTACCCAGTCAAATGCTTCACCATGCATGCATTACATCAAAGGCTTTATCTTTTTTCTCTTGTCCACCTATGGAGAAAACCTGCATGCGTTATCAACTCAATGGTAATTTAATCTTACTGTAACACATAAAGATATTTACTGGCAAAACACCTCACAGGGGTGTTTTGGTAGAAAAATGAAGGCCATCTGTGCTGGAGTCTCTCAGTAGTACTTCTTTATCCTCTTTTGTTCTGCAGACTTGCACTGCTTTGTACTCTCTTACTTTCAGCAAAAAAGCAATTTTGTAAATGGTGCACTCAAATGCTCTGATGAAGTTATAACTGATAAAGGCATTGAGACGAAGATGCTGCAGTGAAAAATGGGGCATGTCAAAGAAAACTGATTCGTCATCATAAAATGTGAACAAGGTGGTCTCACGTGTTGTGTTTATTACAGACTCTCAGTAGCCCACTTCCAGGTTTGTCCACAGCCTGAGGGATCTTGTCAGAAATGCTTATGGGTGCTAATCTGTCAACACTTGTTCAATGTCAAATTGTATTAGTTGGTTCACTATCCTTTTGGACTTCCAGTCACCTCCTAGCTCTATGATAACTCTTTTGGTAAAATGAACTTTCATTTTAAAACTGTCAGGCTTTTTTCTTATGTGTCTTTCTCCACGGAACTGGGAATGTGGGTGGATTCTTAAAGTTACTTGATTTTTTCCAACGGTAACCTGATAGATCATTGATATAAAGTTTTAATCATCTCCCAGTAAACACACAATCCAGAAAATTACATCCCTTCTAGACCCCTTTATCTAACATCCATCCCCGAACAGGTCAATGATTTTCCCTACAGTCCTGGAAGCCAACTGTTTTTCTTTTTCTTGTAGTGGATTCTTTACAAAGGCTACTTTCCCTGGCTGGAGTGCCATTTTCCTCCTTCCTTCCACGTGTGTTTCTCTTTCCTTTATCAGCAGATGAGAGTCTCTAACATTCATTATCTCACAGACCTTTCCCATTTCTTACTACCTGAGACCTTTCAAAAGATTTTACAGGAAAACAACCTTGCAAATCCTCCCAGGGCAAAACACCTAGAAATTCTGAATGGATAATTTTTAAATCTTCCCTTTAAATGCATAGATGAATTTACAAAGCATTATCTCTAGAGAGTAAATTAATAAAAAGCTATATTTACACTGTAGCAGCTACTACTAGTTTGTTTTTTTTTTTTTTTTTTGTGTGTGTGTGTGTGTGTGTGTGTGTGTGTGTCTGTTGAGGGAAATGAGTGCCAGTAGTCACAACCTAGGGATTTTTAGATCGTAACACCATCAAGGGACAGATGACAAGACTTGGGCATATAATGACAAGAATCAGAACTGAGACTTACACACACAAGGAGACCATGTGGGCCTTTTTAAAGCTAAACCTGGTTGCTAGGGGACAAAATTTCCCTTAGCATTTCATAATCATGGCTTGTCCTGGAAATAGCCTGGGTTTGTGGTTCAAATACATACTTCTCTATGGAGTTTGTGCAGATTTGATCTTTACTGCATCAAGTAAATTATTAGTTCCCAGGGATTTTATAAGGTGTTCCCTGTTAGTTTGTGAATTACTTAACCTAATGATGTTAAGTAGCTTACTTGCTTACAAGATTTTTTAGGATTTTTAATATGCTAATGCTGTTTGGAAAAAGAGAAGATGACATAGTCCTTAGCATTTCACAAGTTTATTTGAATATTTTTCACAGGCTACTTACTAACATCCTTTTATCACATAATTTTTATTAATAACTTGCAGTACAATACTGTTCCATAGAGTACAATCTGAGGAATTGTTTTACAGAAATTAAAAAGTGTCAGCCTGACTTTAGCATTAAAAAAATTGATTCATCTCTAGTAGAGCTGAGCTATTATTTCTAGGTGAAATTCAGCTTCATTAATGAAATTATATTAGCCAAATTATCACCCTGAACCAACAGGGACAACATATCACCTATTGTGTTAACTTTTCATATGACTCTCTTGGGAATTCACATCCAGTCCACTGTAAAAAAACAAATTCTGCTTAATGAAAGAACTCCAGCTGCTTTGTATATTGCCATGGTAAAATATTTTTCTATTTTTATTAGCTTTTTTTAAAAAATCAATTAAGAATAGGATACTTTAGATCTTATTGCTGAATTTTAGAAAAAAAATTTTTATTGTTTGGTAATAAAATAATAATTTTTCCAGTGGAATAATTGGATTGGATCTTTCTTCTGGTCTACTGTAGGAGTAAGCAACATAGATGAATGTCCCTCCTGCGTGTGATGGTGTGATCTTCCACCAAAGATCCTCAGATACAAGTTCTAAAATGGAGGCTAGAAATAGCAGCTTAAGCATTCTGGTGCTTTAAAGTTCACCAGTACTAAGAAATTGCTGGGATCCTGGGTCTTTAGGTGACAGTGTGTGTGTGTGTGTGTGTGTGTGTGTGTGTGTGTGTGTGTGTGTGTGAAAGAGAGAGAGAGAGAGAGAGGTAAAGACCTAAAATCTACACAGCTGTAGCTAAATGGCCAAAGAAACTCACAGAAATGCAAACTTTGTAAACATCCCAGAATTTCTGAACTTAAGAGAGAAGGAAAAGTTAGGTCGAGTGTACATGACTTTATGACTTTATTTCATCCAGAACCATTAATTTATCTAGAGTAACTCTAGATTACGTGTTTGCATAATTGTGGACTATCACAGGATTATAAATTAGGATCTCCTGGAAAGAGCTTGAAATTACAGCTTTATAGGATGAAGGTAGGTGCTTGAATTGGTTAAGTATAGGAATAAAATTAAAGAAGTTTTTATAGACACCTTTAGATCCTATGTTACTAAAAGAAGACTATATACATTTCCACCCACATATTGAGACCTTCAGTGTAAATGCATTTCCTGCAAGCCTACAGATTTTCCTAGTTCAATTAAATGAAAGAAAAATTTATTTCAAATAACTCTTTTCTTGAACCATTTGACAGTAAACTAGTAATCTAATACCTCATCACTCCCCTTACTTGAGTTAAATTTTTATAGATAAGGACATTCTCCTAAGTAACCACAATGTAAACACTATATTAGTTTGCTAAGGCTGCCATAATGAAATACCATGGACTGAGAGGTTTAAACAACAGAAGTTTATTTTGCTGACAATTCTGGAGAACTGGAGAACCAAGTATCATCAGATTTAGTTTCTTCTGAGGGCTCTCTCCTTGGCAGGCAGATCGCTGTCTTCACGTGGCTTTTCTTCTATGCACATACATCCCTAGTACCTCCCTGTATCAAAATTTCCTATTATTATAAGGACACCAGAGAGTGAAGATCAAGGCCCACTCCCAAAAATCTCACGTTAACGTAATCGACTCTTTAACATCTAATCTCCAGACTCCATTTGCCAAATGTGCCAACAATGTCCTTCATGGCAAAAGAATCCAGTTTAAAATCATGGACTGCATTTAGTTATCCTTTTTCTTTAGTTTGATTCCATCTGAAACCCTTTCTCAGTTTTTCCTTGACTCTCCTGATGTTGAGAGTTTGGAAGTTATGCATCAACCTTTTTTGTAGAATGTTCTTAAATTTGTGTTTTCTGGTGTTATTTAATGATTTCTCTCAGATTATACATTGTTTTGCAATCCTCCCAGGCCAGGTAAGTTCACCATCAGTTCTAGTGATTTGAAGGAGAACTTTGGAGCCCTTGGCCCCTTTTCACAGGGTTTGATGGTTAGCAGGGGAAACAAGCCTGTAGGGAGACAGCAACTTGAGCTCCCTGCAAATCTCTAAATGTGCTTTCCTCTGGGCTTTCTTTGGCTTCTCTGGTGGTCTCCTCCTCTAGTGGCCATGGATCATCCTCTCATAAATGTTCCGCTGTAACCCTTATATCCCTGTCCTCTAGGCTCAGGTGTGCACACTTGTACACAAGATCACACCCATATTGCAGGTGTTCACAGTCAGACAAACCTGCCCCAAGCCCATGCTTCCAAGTGCCTTTTGGGTTAACACTATCAAGGCTGCAGGTGATGGCCACAGAGGCTAGTGGCGCAAAAAGGCTGAGCAATCCATTTACCCTACATACCTCTTTTGCAAAACTATCCCTGAAATAATATTGGTTTCTTCTCATTGCATTCTATGTTGATGCTCAATTAGATATGTCCCATTGCTGACGGTCTTTACTTCATCTTGATTAAAGCAGTGTTGGCTAGGTTTTCCCATAGTCTTTTTTTTTCTTTTTTTAATTATTAAATATTTTGTATGGGTGTGCTGTAAATACCAGTTCTTTACCAGACTTTCAATTTTTTTTATTTATAACTGTATTATCTCAGGTTTTCTAGTTCAGTGGGTTATAAATCCATCATTACTATCATTTACTTTGTTGATCTGTCTTAAATTTGGCCAGTAGAAATCCCTTCATGCTGATTGTTAGCTCTTTTGAACTCCCATTGATTCTGTGAGAATGTTCTGACATAAGATATTCTTGGCTCATCTTATGTTTTCCCTGTTCCAGTCTTGGAATTAGCCATTTTCCAAGGACTCCTGGTTCATTTCAGTGAGGAACAGTATATAGATATATTTTAACAATGATATGTTAAATCCATCTGTTTTAATGGCATCCTACTGCAACAACATAAATACCATTATTTACTCATCCATGCTTTCTGCAGAAACTTGTGATCTGAATAGATTAATGTTTTCTGTGTAGTTGTTAATTTTAGTATTTGTATAGTAGAATATACAAATATAGTGATGAGGATAGAGGATAGAGCACAATTAGAATTCTGTATAGAAATTAGCATAGATGTGTCCTAGTTCTAGAATTTACTTCTGGGAAAGAAATCTTGTTTAGTTCCAACAGGACAAATTAGATGAGAAATCCAATTAGTTTCCCAAATCCTGCTTTCTTCCCTCAAATCAACTCATCAGACACGTTGCCTTGTTATTATTATAGTTTGCTGGTTGGATTTGATGGGACAGTCAAATATCTAGCAGTCCGGATGTCACTCCTAAAGCTGAAATACGAAATGAAATCTACCTAGAACGCAATTTAAAAAATTTGGCCTAAAATACTCTTCTCGTGCACTATTGCATCTAAGTTAAAAATACTTAATTCTAAAGGTGCCCTTTTGTTTTTATACTGCATCCTGCTGATTTTCTTGAATTCTTTTTGTATTTGAGGCAGTTGGAAAAATAATTTGAGTATTTCTATTCTTGGTTTTGAAACTGTTCTTTTTCTATTTTTCTTTCCTTCATTATGCTTCTCACTTCCTTTTGTCCTCCTGCCTTGCCTGTGTCAGTTTTGTTAGTTCATATCCTCTCTGGATATGGTCAGAGTCATCAGTGGTGGAAAAATGTGACTGCCAGGAAGTCCACCTTCATTTTTAAAACTAAATAGCTTGACAGCCTTTTAATTTACACTCTTGTCAGAGATGGCAGGGAACATTTAAACTTTGTTACTGATTTCTGACATCTAACTTTGTCGAACTCTGTGGAAGATGAAATCCAGGAACTCCTTATTGGTAAAGAGATGTATTAATTTCTGTACAATACATGTCTTTTAAAGGTTTTCTTTCAGGAAATGTGACCATGACCTCTTAAAAATGCATTTTTTTGAGAGCTATAAAAATGTGTGTCTAGTCCATGTGAAAAACGACCTACTTCTGGACAGTTGGCCAGTTAGAGGAAACTTAGCAGGTGTATTTTCTGTAAATGTGACCTTCAAATTCCAACATGTTTGACAGGTCTCTTACAATTTATGATAAATTATGTTGTAAGAATGAATGAAAAATGAAAAGATTTTAAAATTACTTTCCACTTTTGCAGTTCTTTGGTCTCTGACTCAGGAATCATCTTTCTCTTACATGGTGTTTGATAAACTTCAATGTGTATGTTGTAGTTGATATCTAGCATTAACCTGGTTCTTTTAAATTGTCTACTGACATGTCTAAAATAATTCAAAGACATACACTGTGACACATAAACAGTTTAAATTAAAGGTCAATGGAAATAAAAAAAATACCCAAATACACAATGAAAGTATAATCAAATATCAAGTCAGGACTCATTTCCTCTTTTCATCATTTATTTTGAAATATAAACCAGCTCCTTAGCAGGCATTTACAAGATAATATATGTTTGATATTAGCAGTTATGTGAACATATTATCATCCATTTAGATCCTTTTCTCACTTTTACAAAGAAAGCTTTCTGTCTTCCTTTATTTGAGCTATTATAACAGAAACTCATACACTGACTTATAAACAACAGAAATTTATTTCTCACAGTTCTGGAAGGTGGCAAGTCCAAAATCAAGGAAGGCATCAGATGATTCAGTGCTTGGTGAGAACCTCATTCTTGGTTCATAGGTGGCTGTTTTCTTACTGTGTTCTCACTAACCAGAAGAGTCAAGGGAATTCTCTGTAGTCTCATTTGTAATGGCACTAATTCTATTCACAGGAACTTCATCTACCAAAGGCCCCACCTCTAAATACCATCATACTAAAGATTAAGTTTCAACATAGGAATTGGAAAAGCACAAACATTATTCCATAGCACTTTTTACTTAGAAATCATGTTATTTTTGATATGCAACATTTGATAAACCTGTTCACAGAAGGCTGAGTCATGAAATTGTAGCTCAATTACTGCTGCTATTTATTGAGCATCTGCTACACACTTGGCTTATTCCTATAATGCTCATTCAATTAGCACGGCAACTGTACAAAGTAAAAAAAAAATATTTTGTCTCCTTTACAGATGAAGAAACTGAAGCTCAGTGAGTCTTTAAATAACTTTCCCATGATCTTATGGAAAATGTTGTGATGATGTAGAGACCCAAGTCTCACTAAATGAGAAACTGCATAAAAATCCTTTCTACTGTACCACAGAGTCCCTGAACAAGTTACAATATAATTTGACACATATTTCTTTCTTAGGATTGCTCCCACTATCCATTTACTGAAACATAAACCCTGATTCCTGGGCTCATGCTTTCACTTTTCTATCTACTAAGTAAACATTGCATAGAATTATTTTCATTGGGTAGAGTAGGTTCCTAAGAAATGTTTTTTGATTGAGTGAAGAATTGATTCCAAAGCAACACCATTCTGTATTTCCAAGGTACAATAGCACCTTAATAAACACTAAACCTGTGGAATGTTGTGTGTTGGTGGGGACTTTGGACAACTCTGGTTCCCAGGATCTCCATAGCAACATATCAAAAATAAGACACTCATTTCTTTTTTTATTGTTATTCATATTTTTTACATTATTGTGTATTCCTCGTATGTTACCCACCACCAATTCACCCGTGAACCGTCACCATAGTCCCTTGTGCTCTTTTCTACCCGTTTTTGAGCCCTTAACCTCCCCCTCCCTTGCTGGATGTCTCTTTCTTGTTTGGTTCACCTATTTTCTTGTTATTAGTGAAACCATTCGATATTTTTCTCTTTCTTTCTGGCTTATTTTGCTGAGCATGATCCCTTCTAGCTCAATCCATATTGCTGCAAATTGCATGTGTTTATCTTTTTTGAATGCTGACTAGTATTCCATTGTGTATATGTACCGCATCTTCTTGATCCAGTCATCTATTTTTGGGCATCTGGGTTGTTTCCATATTTTAGCTATTGTAAACAATGCTGCAATAAACATACAGGTGCATGTCTCTTTTTGTATTAATGTTTGTGTCCTTTGGGTAAATTCCCAGAAGTGGTATTACTGGGTCATATGGAGGCTCCATTTTTAGCAATTTGAGGAACCGCCATACAGCTTTCCATTGTGGTTTGACCAGTTTGCATTCCCACCAACAGTGTAGGAAGGTTCCTTTTTCTCCACACCCTCGCCAACATTTGTTGTTCCCTGTTTTTTAAATACGTGCCATTCTTGCTGGTGTAAGGTGGTATCTCATTGTGGTTTTTATTTGTATTTCCCTGATTATGAAGGATGTTGAACATTTTTTCATATGCCTATTGGCCATTTGCATTTCTTCTTTGGAGAAGTGTCCTTTAAGTTCTTCTGCCCGTTTTTTGACTGGATTTTTTGCTTTGTTTTTGTTGAGTCGTGTGAGTTCTTTGTAGATTTTTGTGTTCAGTCCCTTGTCTGTTGTATGGAGTGCAAAATTTTTTTCCTAGTCTGTAGGCTGTTTCTTTGTTTTGATTAATGTCTCTTTTGCTGTACAGAGCTTTTTAGTTTGATGTAATCCCAGCTGTTTATCTTTTCCTTCACTATCCTTGCTTTGGGGGATGAAGACACTTATTTCCTAAACAACTCCTCCCAGTGCAATAGTTCTTAGGCCATGCTGCCATCTTATTTTATTAATAGAAATTGTATCCATAATATAAAACATGTATTGAAGTGTTTGATAGAATTAAGAGATTTTTCTTTGTATTGAGGTAGCATTAGTTTACAATACTAAATAAGTTTTATGAGTATAGCTTCACACCGTGAATAATGTGTGTATTACACTTCCCACGATCAAAGTTCTACTTTTTATCCATCACTATCCAACTAATTCATCTATTTATTCCTATCACCACCCTGTTCATTTCCCCTCTGGCCACTGCCATTTTGTTGTCTGAGTCTAAGATTTTTGTTTTTTATTTTGTTTGTTCATTTGTTTTGTTTCTTTATATTCCATAAATGAGTGAATTCATATGATATGTCATTCTTTTTCTGACATTTCATTTAGCATTATCACCACACAGCTAATCACTTCCTGGGATGTGTAAGATATCTATATGCAGATCATGGTCATGTGAACCCCAGAATATATTATAACTGAAAGGTGAACTCAATGGCCATTACTACAATCACTCAACTTCCTTTATAAGGCATCTCACCAAGGTTAAGAATTAAGAAACTAACTTCTTTTTCCTTTAGTCACTGTCATGAGAACTTGAAGATAAATGAGATTTATACTGTGTAAAAATTCAAAGTAGCAGCTAGATACTACATGTTCCAATATATTTTCTATTTGTGAAATGCTAAGAAAAGTACTTTTCTCATCAAACACCAATCTAATTACTTTTTAAACTGGAAAAACTTCCATTATACCAATTTTATTGAGACATCAAATAACATACTCTATATTCCTCATTGAATTTTTTTCATTGTTTTTCTTAAAGTTTCCTCATTTCTTCCAAAATAGATGTGCTTGTGAAACAAAGTAATTCTTAAGCATTACTTGTGAGATTTATGTTTTAACTGGAGATTAAAATAATATGCAAATTATTAAACATAACCTCTTTTGTCTTCCTAGATCAGAACTGAAAGTTCTGTATCTGCCCTCCAAGGCCACAAGTGGTTGAGGATGAAACTTCCTCTCCTGACATCTAGGAGGCCAGAAAATTGTTTTTGCCCTCTCAGTTGGTATTTCTGCCACCAAAGGTGGCAGCTTTTGGTATCACAAAAAACTGGCAAGAAGTAAGTTTTAAACAGGACAAACTCCATGTCAAGTGGTGACTGGGGTTCCTGGAGGGAAAAGCAGTCATTGAGAACCCATTTCCTCTTGTTACAAGACTCTAGCTCATCCTGCTGGAATCTGGGTTGCCTTTGAAAACTCAGCTCATTACCTAGAGATATGAGAAGTCTTGATTGACCTGTCCTGCTTCTACAGCTTATAGAACTGTCAGCTCTCCTGTCACTTGGCCCTCACCAACCTTGAATATAATAAGGACCTTGAAAGTAATATGGGAAGTGCAGCATCCCAAGGACATAGCCTTCTCTAAAATGAGGCTGCTTGTTGCACTAAATACTCTAAATGTCTGAGTTCATAGCTCAAAAGAGAGTTAACATATGTCCTTGTTCCTTCCCATCGGAGTAATTTTCTTTACCATTCAGCATGCTCCTATCACCTCAATCCATGAATGTTATAAGTTTAGGAATGTAAAGTCAAACCTAGTAAGGTTCAACTTTTGTTGTATATGTTGGGCAATGTGTGTGGCTAACAATGATTAATTTTGAGTGGTACTAGTCTGTCTAAAGGAAAACTAAAACCCAGATTTCAGTCAATGATTTATACTAGTCAATTTATTGAACCAGTCAACATATATTGATCTACTGATCTGGACTGTGATTGTTCTCTCTGATGAGATTAGAGGCAGAAAATACTGTGTCAAGCTGTTAATGTTCACAAAACTTTCACAATTCTCCATTATATTTCCCAAACTCCCTTCCTATTATTTTTGGGCCATGTGACTAAGTTCTGACCAATGAAATTTTTTTTCAAAAAATTTTTTATTGAAGTGCCATGGCTTACATCCTTGTCAGTATTTTGGAAGTATAATTTCTTCCCCTTCAGGCATCATCACCATAGTGCTCCCACCACCAAAGCACTCATAGGAGCCACCCATAGTCCATTGTGCTCTCTCCATACTCTTGACTCTCCCCTCCCCTTTTCCTCTAGATGTCTCAGTTCTGTATGACCAATGAGATATGAACAGAGATGATATAAATTGCAGACATGACCCATGAAAACACATCACAAGGCTCTGGGTCTCTTCTTGCTATGTGTGACCTTGGAGGTCACATGTTCCAGATGGCATCACTACAAGGTAGAAGCAACCTGGATTCCTGGGTTTCTGCTTAGAAGAAAATGTGTTGGTAAACTACCCAGCTCAGTTAGACTTAGATTAAATAAGTGAAAATGAACTTTTATTTTATTAAACTGTTGGGATTTCAGAGGTTTTTGTTGTTACATCATACAGTATCCCAGTGGGTTTTAAAATGTGGTTTCCAGACCATTAGCATCAGCATCACCTGGGAACTTAATAGATATTCACGTCCTCAAGCTCACTTGAAGTCTACTAATAAGAAACCCTAAGGATGGGATGTAGAACTCTTGTTTTAACCAGCCCTCCAGGTGACTGTCTACTAAAGTTTAAGAAGCATAGGTCTGTTTATCTTGTCAATATATATATAACCCTTGATCTCAAGAATCTCATAGTCTTATAGACAAATATCTTTATAGCCTAATCTGTTATCAGTTTCTCCAAGACCTTCTTGCCTTCACTGACACCAGGCTCTTCTCTAAGGACAGAACATTTTTTTCAGCCATCTCAAAATTTGGCTCTTTATTCCTTTTGCCACTCATATTCTATACCTTATGGTTGGAGATGAAATTGTTGTTCTCTTTGCTTCTTCTAATTTAGTAATTTTTTTATTCTTTTATAAAAGCAGTCTTTTCCTTTGAACTCCATGCTATTTAACTCTATCATCCTCCCTCTCTTTCTTTTGATTCATAACATCAGGCAGCTGGTTGATGAGTTTGGCACCCAAATGACAGTCTTCCCATCCACTTGAATATAGATCATGTCTATGCATGTTTGTACTTGTGTAAGTCTTTCCTAGCTCAATTAAATTCTTGAAACTTATGTATTTCCTTTAGTTTCTATCCTATGTCTCCACTCCCCATTCACAACCAAATTTATAGAAGCATTACTTATAATGATTATTCCATTATCTACTCCTCTCAAAACCATTACAAACTTCCACCTTCAGCAATGCACCAAAATACTTCTGTGAAGATCACTGTTGTTTTCTATATGACTGAAATCAGTGGAGAATCTTGAAAACTCAATACTTGAAGTGACTCTGATGACCACACTCTCTTTTTTTTATCGTTTTTAAATTTTTCTTTATATCTTTTACATTATTGTGTATTCCCCATAGATTACCCACCACCGATTCACCCATAAACCATCACCATAGTCCCTTGTGCTCTTTTCTCCCCCATTTTGAGTCCTTTCCCTCCTCCTCTCTTGATGGATGTCTCTTTCTTATTTGATTCTCCTATATTCCTGTTATAAGTGAAACCATTTATATTTTTCTCTTTCTGTCTGGCTTATTTCACTGAGCATGATCTCTTCTAGCTCCATCCATGTTGCTGTGAATTGCATGTGTTTATCCTTTTTGAATCCAATCATCTATTTTTGGGCATCTGGGTTGTTTCCATATTTTAGCTATTGTGAATAATGCTACAATAAACATACAGGTGCATGTCTCTTTTTGGATTAATGTTTTGTGTCCTTTGGGTAAATTCCCAGAAGTGGTATTACTAGGTCATATGGAAGCTCCATTTTTAGCAATTTGAGGAACTGCCATACAGCTTTCCACAGTGGTTTGACCAGTTTGCATTCCCACCAGCAGTGTAGGAAGGTTCCTTTTTTCTCCACACCCTCGCCAACATTTGTTGTTCCCTGTTTTTTAAATACGTGCCATTCTTGCTGGTGTAAGGTGGTATCTCATTGTGGTTTTTATTTGTATTTCCCTGATTATGAGGGATGTTGAACATTTTTTCATATGCCTATTGGCCATTTGAATTTCTTCTTTGGAGAAGTGTCTTTTAAGTTCTTCTGCCCATTTTTTGACTGGATTTTTTGCTTTGTTTTTGTTGAGTTGTGTGAGTTCTTTGTAGATTTTTGTGATCAGTCCCTTGTCTGTTGCATGGATTGCAAAAATTTTTTCCCAGTCTGTAGGCTGTTTCTTTGTTTTGATTAATGTCTCTTTTGCTGTACAGAAGCTTTTTAGTTTGATGTAATCCCAGCTGTTTATCTTTTCCTTCACTATCTTTGCTTTGGGGGATGTGTCCTTAAAAATGTTACTAAGATGTATGTCATTTATTGTTTTGCCTATGTTTTCTTCTATACATTTTATGGTTTCAGGTCTATGTCCAAATCCCTAATCCATTTTGAATTGGTTTTCATGCATGGTGTAAGGTAGTAGTCTAGCTTCATTTTTCTGCATGTAGTCGTCCAGTTTTCCCAGCATCATTTATTGAATAAACTGTCCTTGTTCCATAGCATATTCTTTGCACCTTTATCAAAGATCAATTGTCCATATATACGTGGGTTGATTTCTGGGTTCTCTATTCGATTCCATTGTTCCGTGTGTCTGTTTTTGTTCCAGTACCATGCAGTTTTAATTATTATGGCTTTGTAGTATAATTTGAAGTCTGGGGGGGTGATACCTCCATTCTCCTTTTTGGTCAGGAGAGCTTTGGCTATTCAAGGTTTTTTGTGAATCCATATGAACTTCATCAGTGTTCATTCAATCTCTTTGAAGAATGTCATTGAGATTTTTATTGGAGTAGCATTGAATCTGTAAATTGCTTTAGGTAGTATGGCCATTTTGATGTTAATTCTTCCTATCCATGAGCAAGGGATGTCTTTCCATTTCTTTGTGTCTTCTATTTCTTTTAACAATGTTTTATAGCTTTCTTTGTATATATCCTTTGTTTCTTTTGTTAGGTTTATTCCCAGGTATTTTTTTTTTTTTGTTTCGATTGTAAAAGGGGTGGTTTTCCTGATTTCCTCTTCTTCAGATTGATTGTTTTCATGTAGGAAGGCTACTGATTTTTGTGTGTTGATTTTGTATCCTGCTACTTTACTAAATTGATTGATTATTTTGATTAGTTTTTCTGTGGAGTTTTTAGGGTTCTCTATGTATATTATCATGTCATCTGCAAATAGCGATAACTTTACTTATTCTTTCCCTATTTGGATTCCTTGTTTGCCTTTCTCTTGTCTTATTGCTCTGGCTAGGACTTCCAATATTATATTGAAAAGCAGTGGTGACAATGGACATCCTTGTCTTGTTACAGATTTCAGGGGAAAGGCTTTCAGCTTTTCACTGCTGAGAATGATACAATTTCTTCCCTTAACTTTCCTGATAATCTCAAATCTTTCTGCTTCCCTAATATATTTTCTGGCCAGTTCTTCTGTGTCCTTCAAGCATATTCATTTCTTTCAAAGCTCAGCCCTGAGTTTACTTTCCACCTGTATTCTTTCCCTATGGAATCAAGTTAATGATGCTGTATTGTGCACCTAAAAATTTGTTAATATCTCATGTTCTGTACCACACACAAAAAAGTTTCTAACACACACACATACACACACACTCATACACAGCAAACACAAGGTAACATTTAGAAATGATTGATCTGTTGTCATGATATGAGCCGCTTACTCTTAGAATGAGGAGAGAATAGCTGCCCTGTATGAGTAAAGAGGATGTGGAGTAGGAAAGATGCATTCATCTTCTTTGTATTGTACCAGGCTGTGACAAGCCATAAACAGCATGGGAACTCATTTGGCACATTCTCCTTCCAGCTTTTGTCAGGTGTCAAAATTCTATGAAAAAAAGAAAACCCACCTTTGGGAAAGTGTATTGAACATATTCTTTACTACTGAATTTCTGTTTATACCTCTATCTCTTAAGAATCTCAGCTTTTCGCACAAAATGGAATAGAGAAGAACACAAGGGACCATGGAGATGGATCACGGGTGAATTGGTGGTGGGCTACCCAAGGGGAATACAAAATGTATAAGACATAAATAACAATAAAAATATATATTTTTTTAAAAAAAAGAATCTCAGCTTTTATCTGTATGGCTACATAATTTTAATATTAATATCATCAAGCTTTGTGGAGAGTTCTTGATACACAAACACCAGGTATTTCTGATAAAATAAAACATGCACAACATTTCAGGATTTCAATTCTTCATGCATGTTTGTACCTTAAAATAGCCAGAAAATAACTTTTCATAGTAATAATACTATTGAAGTGGTTTTTGTTATTTTTCCATATCGTAGAAATATGGGTGTTGGTTTTAATTTCCATATTAACAAATATGTTAAACTATTTGGGTATTTGGGCAATGTCCTTGGCCAATTTTAGTGCCCCTTGCTGACCTGTATCAGATCCAGATAGTTAGATAATGTAATCAGCTACCTCTCTCTCATAACTTTCTTCCTGTATTTTGGCTTCATTTGTAGGCATGCCCTTTCCATTTAGTGTAAATATATGTTGTATGTAAGTAGTAAGCCCTGAGAAGAAAGACTGCTTCCTTGTTTAGAGGGTTATGATTGACCTAGCTTGGCTTATATGGTTGTAGTAGACAGAATTCAAAGATGATTCTGAAAATTACTAGTCCAAGGTATACCTAACACATTTTCCCAGCTATTCTGTCAAATGTTGATCTAGGTGTTATTGTGAAGAGATTTTATAGATAGATCTAAGGTCTCAAATCAGTTGATCTTAAGATAGGGAGGGTGTCAAGGTGAATCTGATCTTATCACAAGAATCCTTTAAATCTGGGTCTAGAGGTCAGAGATGGTGATGTCAGAAGTTTGACATATAAGTAATTAACATATCATTTCTGACTTGAAGACCAAGAAGGGCAAGGAATGTGGTCAATCTCTAGGATCTGAGAGTGGTCCATGGCTAACTGCCAGCAAAGTTTGAGGACCTCAGGCCCACTGCAGCAAGGAATTGAATTCTCCAAAACCAGAATGATTCTAGGAGTGAATTTCCCCCACAGGTTCCCAAGATGAAAACTCACCATAGCTAACACTTGATTTTAGTCTAGTAATACTCTGGGCATAAAAGGTATCTATGCTGTCTCTGGACTTCTGACCTACAGAACTGTGAAGTTATAATGAATGTTTTTAACCTTCTATTTTTGGTAGTTTATTATACAGCAATGGAAAACTGTAAAACTGTACAAAGCCCAACCCTGAATCAGTCCTTGTGGACAGGGAGGTAGGCTCTAGCTGGCTAGGATGAGTCACATCTGATCTTATAGTGGTAGAGACTGGAACTGAGAGTTCCTAGGTGAGAAAGAAGTGGTCAAGTAAAAAAGTAATTCTGAGCAAATTGCTTAACCTTACTGGACTTCAGTTTCTTCATCTGTATAATGGGAACATTAAAGAGTACCTACCTTCTAGAGTTATTGTATTACTTATACGATATAATGCAAGTCAAATGCTTAGTATAGTGCCTAGGCTCAGAGTCTAAAATCAGTGAATGTGGGTATTAATATTGTTCATGAAACAGGTGTAGGAAAACTCGACATGTTAATTATAGTATCAAGAGTTGGAAAGAAGGGTGAGTTCAGTTCCTCACCAGTCTACCCTTTAACCTGGAAGGATAGTAACAGGAGGGTGTCCTGCCATTACAGTAGGGTGCATCTTTTTTTTCTCTCCCTCTCTCTCTTTATTGTTTTTTATATCTTTTACATTTTGTATTCCCCTTGGGTAACCCATCACCAATTCATCCGTGACCCATCACTGTGTTCCCTTGTGTCCCCTTCCACTCCATTTTGTGCCTTTATCCTCCCCCTCTCTCGCTGAGTGTCTTTCTTCTTTGGCTTCCCTATATTCCTGTTATAAGTGAAACCATTTGATATTTTTCTCTTTCCCTCTGGCTTATTTCACTGAGCATGATCCCTTCTAGTTCCATCCATGTTGCTGCAAATTGCATGTTGCATGTGTTCATCTTTTTTGAATGCTGAATAGTATTCCATTGTGTATATGTACCATATCTTCTTGATCCAATCATCTATTTTTGGGCATCTGGGTTGTTTCCATACCTTAGCTATTGTAAACAGTGCTGCAATAAACATATGGGTGCATGCGTCCTTTTGGATTAGTGTTTTTGTGTCCCTTGGGTAGATTCCCAAAAGTGGTGTTGCTGAGTTGTATGGGAGCTCCATTTTTTGCAGTTTGAGAAATCGCCATACAGCTTTCCATAGAGATTGGACCAATTTGCATTCCCACCAGCAGTGTAGAAGAGTTCCTTTTTCTCTACAGCCTTTCCAGCATTTGTTGTTGCCTGTACTTTTAAGGTGCACCATTCTCACAGGTGTGAGGTGGTATATCATTGTGGTTTTGATTTGCATTTCCTTGATAATGAGTGATGTTGAAGATTTTTTCATGTACCTGTTGGCCATTTGCTTTTCTTCTTTGGAGAACTGTCTTTTTAGCTCTTTTGCCCATTTTTTGATTGGGTTGTTGGCTTTGTTTCTCTTGAGTTGTGTGAGCTCCTTGTAGATTTTTGTTATCAGTCGTTTATTGGTTGTATTGTGTGCAAAGATTTTCCCCCAATTAGTAGTGTGTCTGTTAGTTTTGGTTAATGTCTCTTTTGCTGTACGGAAGCTTTTTATTTTGATGTAATTAAGGTGCATCTTTTTTTGTCTAGTATTTTGTCTGGGGTTTAGGAATGAAGAATGAAGACTGAGCTGCCAAAACTCACAAAAACAAAAGATAAAAAAAAAAAAGTACATGTTTAAAAGTCTACAAAATAATGGGATTCAAAGAGTAATGGTTTCTTACGAAGAGATATTTTCTTCTCGGGTTCGGTGTTTTCATAAGTTTCATAATCACTCTTGGAGTACAAAATGTAATAAGAATTGCATGGGCTGAAGAAGGAGAATGCTATGTAGATATTCTCTACAGGATAGTACATTTTTAATTTAAAACAGCATATGCTTGTTCTCTAAGAAAACCCATTGCAGAGTCCTGGTTGCCACTAATTGATTGAAACCTCAGATCTCAGTAGGAACCCACAGACGTTAACTGCTTACCAATGCACAAAAGCTTCCTAAGTTTCTCTCAAAGGTTCAGAGTTATTGTAAAATATTTTCTGGAAGTCTTTGGATTAGTGTAGTAGTTATTTGGGGAGGTACTGTGAGGTCTGAACTAATGTTGCAATTAAAAGTCTCTTTGAGAAGAGAAAAATTCTTAGTGAGTTAGGGAGAAGGGCTAAGAGGTCATCTGAAGTACAGTTAATGTCCATGTATAACCATTGGATGAAAGGACCCAGATTTTGTAGAATCCACAATTTATAAAATTTTGGGTGGTATGCCTAAGGAAAAAAATCTTAACAAATTACAATTAAAATAACTGCATTTTTCATATGAGAGAATCACTCAGAACTCTGAAGTTTAAGCTTCATTAAATTCCAGGTAAATCCACCTCTACTGGGCAGTGAGATCAAATTTTTATATATATAATCTGACCTGGAATTAGGGTCCTGCAGCCTATTTTCACTTACCTTTGGCTCATTGAGTGGCCTCAGGCCATTAACTTGCTCACTTGCATTCTTGGTGTTTTGGGGCTGGAAAACTTAGGGTTTTTTTCCCTTCCTCAGATTTTTTTTCCTTTTTTGTTCCCCCTCATTTTAAAGTTACTCAATATCTTTCTTTGGGAAGAAAGTTGTGCCATTACACCCATTACTACATTTTGCATCCCAAATTAATCTGAGTGACTTGCACCTCCGTGCTCAGTAGAGTGGAAGCTTAAATTTAAGGTTTTCTTTTCATGTCTTTACCTCTCTATCAGTAAAACAACAGAAGAGAGGAAAACTTTTGTTTTGGAAACTTGTAGGTTTTCAATAAAACCTATTTAATAAAAATTGTATATTGTTACAGAGACTAAAATATTATGGAATACTAGTTTAGTAAAAACAAAAAAAATTAAAAAAATAAAGTTTTAAAGCAAGTATTTCTAGAGGTTACTTTGATACAAATTTAATGAAATATAGGTGGAGAAGTGTCTTGAGTAAAGCAAAACTAAAACAGTGACCCAAATAGAGATACTGGGCTTATTCAGACCAATTTTTTTTATAATTAGATTTTTTATTGTCTTGTATCATTGTTAATTTTTGCACAATATTTGATTTCTCCCTTCAGGTATAGCTACCCCACCTCCACAGCACCTATGAAGTCTCAGTATATTCCCTTGTGCTGAGACCAAATATTAATTCTGAAGACATCGAAAGAATTGTTATGTTTTGCTCTCATGAAGTAAGTATCCCAAATGCTACTTTTGGCTTTTGAGGAAATATGATGATTTTTTAAGTTTTACCTTAAAATTGTTTATTAAATCAATTTTGAACATGATTGATACATGTTCTTCATTTCTTAATTGAGTGAATTGTGAAAAAGATTCTGAAAACTTGGCTCTTGTTAAGAACGGAATGCTACCTCTCACACTGAGACAAAACTGTTTATTTTTCCCCTCAGGTTCCCATGCCATGATTCAAAACATTTATCTTTAAAAAGTACAAAACTGGGCCTCCCTGGTGGCTCAACGGGTTGAGCGCAGCCCTGTGAAGCTATCCAGAGCCATTGCAGCATGAGTTCGATACCTGGCCAGGGAGATTCCCACACGGCGCAGCAGACCTCTCTGTCTCGCCCACTGCTCCCCTCAGCAGTGTATCTCAGTTACTCCACTTGTTCTGCTCCCCACTCTGTCCCTGGTGAACCCTCTGACCACCCCACACCTCTGGCATACACCCCAGTTCTTGTATGCATAAATAAATAAATCTTTAAAAAAAAAAAAGTACAAAACTAAGCCCACTTGCTTTTCTCTTCCTCCGTAGCTGTGGGACCTTGGGTGTTTAGGGTGTCTTCCCCCAAGATTTGAGAGCAAGGAGCGGTGTTCAGGGGAACACTGAAAGGGAGTGGAGAAACAGGACAGGAAAGCCTACCAGGTTACCTGGCTCTGGAAGATGATATCAGCACACCTCAGGGCGGCCCTAGCTGAGGGTGAGAAGCTGGTTAATAATCTAACTTCTTTATGTCCCGCTGAGAGCTGCTCTGGAGGCATTAACGCCCTCACACCTCCCTTCTATACATTTCTTAAGGCCTAAGAAAGCACTAAGGCAGGCAGACAGAGGGGCTTTGGTGCTTGCTTTCTGAAGCTCTGTGTGTGTTGGGGAGGTGGGGTGTGGGAACTCTGAGCAGTGAAAGGATAGGCCAGGACACCAACAGAACGGGCCATTTTAGGCTAATCTCAAATTCAGTGCTGGAAGGAAACTTTGCGTTCACCCTACATAATCCACTTTTTTTTAATTGCAAAATGATGGTTACAACCTAAATTCTTTTTGATTCTTTCATTGGCTCTAGTCCTTTCATGTATGAATGTCTTGTACAAGGTTAAGATCTCTCTACAAAAATCCAGTTCTGAATGCACTTGGTAGAAGTGTGTTTTCTAGAAGCATCTAATCATTTGGGAACACACACATTTATATATTTTCATTCTGTACCAGCATTAGCATGGGGCTTTTGTGTGTGTCTTAATAAGTGAACAAAGTGTGTCTGAGTCAAAATAACTGCTCTTATGCAGTGTTGGGAAAGGAAATCTAAATTGAATAAAATCAGGTAGGGAACCTACTATTTAACTTGAGCCTGGTCTTAAAAGTAGTCTCAACTCAGGCAATTACTGAAGTTAAAGTTAAAGGTTAGATATTTGAAAATAGCAAGAGAATGACTTTCTGTATTTATCTCTGAGCCCTTCTTTCCTAAAATGGAACAGGGTACTCCGCTGTAGTGTGCTTTTCCTCAGCAACCATGTTTGAACTTCAAACTTGCCTAGTTCATGTTTTGTTGTGTCTGATATTGATCCATGTGGGAGGGAGGAATTATGGGTGCTTGGCTTGGAGCAGTTCTAGAGATGGAGGCAAAAGTCCCTCCATGGCTCACTTTGGAGGGACTGCCCTTCCAAAGCCAGGAATCATAGGTCAATAAGTAGCAAGCCTCTAAAAAGAACTATAGCCACTTCTGCCCCCTGTGAAGGGTGGGGACTTCGCCGCCAGGGCCCCTCAGAGAGCTGAAGTTCTATGTGCAGTCTGTAAACAGTCCTAGAATCACCACAGGACAGACACCGGCAGACTACATGTGTTCTGTGCTCTCAGAAACAGGGTTATTCTGCAGCTATCAGACCAACAGCAGGGGCATCATGCCTATCTTGGAGATATTTTCAGCATTAACCTTGGATTAAACTTTAAATTTAAATTTGAAACTAATGCTACTGCACGATGTGATCCGTTTTATGATGTATTTTGTTTGTTGTTTATGTCTTTATTACAGAGTTGTAACCACTATATTTGAGTATTTCATGTCATTTTTTACTTAACATTTTTTTTCCCAAACATATATCCATGGATTGACATAGTCACAGATGTCACATTTAGTGATCATGTAACCAGTGACTGAAGCCAAAGACTGTTATAGGTGGTGTTGGGGTGGGGGTGGGGCTGGAGTTGGGGGTGGGGTGTTGGCGCTAGTGAGGATGGATAGCCCCAGGGAAAATGCAAACAAAGTATCACATTTTGGGGTGGAGACTGATAAGGAATATAAAGGACTGCAGAAGAAGCGCCTAGCATTCGGTGGTCTGGATTCGGTGTTTAAGCAGTGAGCATTTGGGATTCAGCATTTCCGGATCTTCAGTGATTCCGGGTTCAGTGATTTCTGCCCCCACCATGCCGATCTTCCAGAAGGCTTTTACAGGCCTCTGGATGGAGGTGGAGAGGCTTCTAGCAGCCAACCTCAGAGAGGAAAAGTTCGGAGGCTTTGCAACTAGCTGAGAGACTGAAACTGTTTCCGTTTTTGCTGCTGTTGCAGCCTGGCAGAGAAGGCAAAGACCCGGAAGCGGGCGCCTCGCTGAGCTGCGTGAGTGTGGCCGTTTGTCCGGTTGTTCAGCTGCTACAGCTGCTGTTTTGATTGTTGCTTGTTCAGTGCTGTGCTGGGGCATCTGGGCAGCTCCGGGAACATCTCCTGTTGTGTCTTCTGTTGCCTTCCTGAGTTGGAACCTGGCCTACAGTCTGGTTGCTGTGTCCAGGCCCACAGTGGTAGGAAGACACCATCTTAGATGTTTAGGACTTGAAAACACTGGACACTGCATTCGGTGAGGTAAATGGCCAATTTTGACTTCAGTAACTCTTTGTTTTCCCTTGGTTTGTTAAATGAATCCCATTATCGTTGTTTTCTGATCCTGAGTAGTCTCGCAATTGTACGTGTGGGTGAAGAACTCAAACAGTGACTGAGAAACTATTTGGGCAGTGTCCTTAGCCTGTTTTAGTGCCCCTTGCTGCTCTGTTTCAACCATATGATACTTCTATTTTGTGTGCCTCCTCTACTCTTTGCAAGTCCTCTCTCCTGCTGATAAAACATTTGGACCATTTCCAGGATATTGCTGTTATAAAGCTACTGTGAACATCTTCATAAAAATTTGGTTCCTGTCACCTCCACCTCTTCAACTCCTGGACACCAGCTATTTTGGTATTTTAAATGCCCTTAAGGACTATATGGGAAAAGTTCTTTACCATGGATCAGTTACCTTAGAATGATAAAGATCCTTGCACTTCAATACCTTTGACAATGGTGATGAATTTATTAAAATGCAGATTCTTGGGCCTACAGTTGTTCTTGGGTGGAGCCCAGGAATCTGAATGCTAATTTTCCATAGTTAGATTTTGATGTGGGTGGTTTATGGATTGGAGAAATACCTTGTCATGTGGATCAGTTCCATTTTAATGAAGGGTGAAGGTGCGAGGGGGATAATACATGTCTCACCTTTTAGCAGGGACCAGCGGGGGAAAATAGACCTATTCTTGGGTTTATGTTGACTGGTTTTGAGAAAAACACGCCGGATCCCAATTTCATACTGGTATGTATCTGGCTAAAAATGATATGTTTAATGTATTGCATGTATCTTTAAAAACTTCAAAGACTTCTCTGAAATCTATATACAAGTTTAACCTAAGCTAATAAACCCCAAATTTGTTGATATAATGAATGTCAGAGACCGTCCTTCCACAAAAAAGGTTTTGAGATTTAAAAAAGAATAGCAAAACCCTATGATGAGTAATACAAAGAGGAGGAGACCCTCATGCTAGTCAGTGATTCAGTTCAGAGGACGAAATTATGTGTATTTCATTCAGCTCTGTCATATTTACCCTGCTGCTGACTGGTTCTCAAGTTGACTAGCTGCTCCTTTTGCAGAGAAATAGCTCCTTTTTAGCACATATGACTAGTTGTTACTCCCATCATAGATGTGTCAGTGTCACAGTTGCTATGTTTGTCACACCTCTCCCTGAACTGATTGTTATGGAAAGTTAGTCAGTGATGGCATGATACATTCTCATACCTGTGCAGATTATATTGTTTTAGTATGTTATTTTCTCTTGGTTTGTCCTGATTTGTCCTGATTTGTTGCCATATTGAGTATTGTATAAATGTAATCCACAGATTCTCAAATTCTTGGTAGTGGTGATACATATTTATTTATTTGAACTTATATTATGGACCCTAAGCCCCTTTCAAATGAAATGAGAAATTATAGGGAGACCTTTGGAAATATTTGTGATTAGTTCAGGCTTTCAGAAATTCAAGATTAGGATGTGATAGTTTATTTGGTGGCCGCACTTGAGGGGAGAAATCATCTACTTCTCATATAACAAAGATGTAAGAAAAAAAGTACTACATTTAAAAATTAAATGGAAATAAATAAGTAGGTTGCTACCTAGGAAAACAAAAAGATAGTAGACTTGCAGTAGTCATAAATTTGGACTAAAATATTAGTAGGATAATAAAAATTCCACCTGTTATCAAAAAAAAAGATGGTATAGTTTAATCAATGGAATGGCTCTAGAGAGTCATTCTCCTAAAGAGCAAGAACATGGACATTATCTACTGGTTGATTTTGCTGAAACACAAATGTTATCAGAAACCAGACTCTGTTGGCTGAGACTGAAGACTGTGTTTAGTTATCCTTAAATGTCCAGTATCTTACCAGGTTCATACTCCTAATTAATTTACTCATACTTAACTTCAGTTAGTTGTTGAATGAATTAAATAGACTTTCCAAGTCCTGATGATTACGTTGAAGATACTGGAATAGTAATTTACCAGATGAAGAGTAAAGCAAATGGGGCAAATACTCCATTTGTTATCACTTTCTATTCTTGATTGCTTAGTCAGACATTGCTAATGCATTATAGCATTTTTTCTTGTTGGACCAAGATGCTACCTCTTGATCACTTTAAAATACAGTGCTCCAGAAGAGCCCCTGCAGTCAATTGGAATTGAGGCTAGGGTTGTAGGTGAGGTTAAGAAAAGAAAAGAAGCCATTTTTGCAATTCCATTTTTTTCAATTCAGTACTGAGACTTAAATAAATGCATATTTTTTATTGTCAAGAAGATAAAAATTCCCTAGAAACTGCAAATGGATTTCATCCTCCATGTCCACTCTTATTAATTTGTGATAGCTGTCTCCATTCCTGTTTTTGGATTTTGAAGATGAGGTAAGAGTCTTAAAAATCAATTAATGATTTTTGTACTGGAGAACTGAAAGAGAAGTAATGACATTCTGCTGGGCATTTTCTATCCCTACCCAATAATATTTTTAGCCTATGAGCTATCTTGAACATAAATCAGGAAACAGAAATAGAGGGAGGGTGGGGGAAGAAAAGAGGATAGCAGACTAGAGCCAGAGGGAGGGGGAGAGAAAAGAGTTGACATGAGAGAGAAATAAAGAGAACTATTCTGGGCAGTATGTCACCCAGTGGGACCTCAGTGCCCACACGTTCATTTCAGTGCCACAGGCTGCCTATTCCTAGACTATTGTCATGAGTCTAAAGTGCTATTCTGTACAGCAGCTACCACATTCAGAATAGTTATATTGTGATTCTAAGAGTCATAACAGCAATAGATTTGAAGAGAGGAGAAGGAGATGCAGATCTATGAGATTGAAAGAAACTCAAGAGAAATAGTCTTAAGTGCTTCGACACTTAGCCTCAGTCCGCCTCACTACCCCATTCACAGTAATGCTGTGGGGTTAGGCATACTTTTGGCTATAAGCCCCCATTATTATTAATCTCTGATGTGGGAAGTCCTGTGAAAGTCATTGAGACTTATTCAGAGATGAGCAAGACCTGTTCATCACCTTTGGGAAGTCCCAATCTGGTGGTAATAAAAGATCTATCAATAAAAGTACTCATTTAAAATGTGAGCATTATGATATATGTATGAACAAAGAGCTATTAATTCTGCCTAAGGGGGCTGGGGAATTTCAGACGTGAAAAATATTTAATAAAACTGTACCTTAGGAGATATTTATTTTGATAGATTGTTAGTAAGATACATAACTTGCTGTTGAAACCTAGTACTGCAAACTGGAATTGCAAAGTAGATACAACATACTCCACTGTATTTATAGATTTACTAGGAAGACACTGTAACACTTTTAAATGTCTTAAAGATAATGTACAACGCAAGTGTTTTAAACTTAATGAAGTGAACCAAGTACATGGATAAATATAAATGTGCTGCTTAGTAAAAAAAGTGTTTTTATCCCCCTCAAAAGCCAATCTAAATGTTTGCAGAGTTTGAGCTGAATTCCCAAACAAAAGGCTATTAGTCAAGCCAAGATGACCCTAGAATTTTTGTGATTAGTATCAGCACTCTAGTGAGTCCTAAAGGCAAGAACTCCTTAACAATCTAATCTTATTTCTGTAAAGTCATCTAATCAGTTTGGGACTGGTGGTGTTAGTTTTTGCAGGTCTAATTGCTCACCGGACCATCCACTGGAGTCAGAGGTGCAAATAAAGGGAATCCATTCTTCTGTAAGAATGCACTTATATTGCAGACCCACTGCCCATTGTGGATTTTCATTAACTGGACTTTTCAGTGGGCGGTTCTGCTTTGTATGCTCAGTGGTTGTTCTATTGATTTTCTCAGGGGGTTGGCAGGCATTTCACTGCTTAGGATTGTCTGAAACATTTGGAAGGAATGTTTAATTTAAGCGCTGTTTTCCTAGATCCATTCTATTCCCTGCTATGAAGTCAGACCATCAGTCCCCAAGCAGCTTACACTAATTAAAGGGCAAAGTTCAAGAGAACCTGCTTCTTTTTTCACCAAAAACCTCTTATATAAAGCAATAGCCCGGAGTATATAGATAAACAGTCCAATAAAGACTTTGAGTAATTTCAGTTTCTATGGTGAGAAGCTGAAGTAGTCTTTTGGGGAAGAAAAACTTTAAAAACAGATCATTGTGTAGATACTGTTTGCACCAGCTTATTTGGATGTGGCTCTAAATATTACTTGAAATAGGAGGCATCAGTTTGTTCAAAACCTATTATAGATTTAATTGAGAGTGAGAGGTGTACAATAAATTGTGTGGGTTGGCAATATAAGCATTATGGAAAGGTTAAAAATCTTTAAATCGAAGAAATTTGAACCATTCAGGGTCTGACAAAATAGATTTGAATCTATAGAGCGATTTGGGAGTCAACACGGGGTGATTTTTTTCCTTAATCTTCAGATAAAAGAAGAAAAATTTTGTTTTGGGATTATGCTTTCAGATGTGATTAGTTTCATTCTCTGTCCTTTAATATGATTACTATTTATCAATCTTTATGCTTTTGAATAATTGCCCAAATATGAGTAAATAGAGCGTATATTTCTCTTGAGAAAGGAAAGGAGCAATATAAACTCCTATTTTCTTTCCTTTTTCTCTTTCTTGAATTAATATCAGACAGATTATTATTATTATTTAGCCTGAATAAGTCAATTATATCAGAGGCAGAAGGACTATTAGAAAAAATCTTTTATGATTTATTCTGCAAGAGAATACACTTATGTTTGACATAGTGAAATACTTTATTTCATAATAGACTTGGAATTTGGGAGCATTAAGAGTTACAGTGTTTATATAACAATTGTAGTATTAGGATAAAGTTGCACAAAGCAAAGAGATCTTTTGGTTAAATAGGGAAAGTATTTCACCATTGTTCTATCGCTGTGAAACTGTAACTAATTTCTTGCGTAGTTTGTGCATTCATATATAAATAAATATGCTGTACATCCCCCAACTCCAGCTTTATACCCATTGTCTGTACTACTCACTTTTCCTCCTTCCCTCTCTCCCTCTTCCTTCCCTTTCTTAACATTGTATCTTGTAGTTCATTCCCTTTCAGTACTTTCATTTCAGTATATTATACTAGTCAACATTGAGATTGTTACTGACTTAAAAAGGCCCTTATCTGTAGTATCTTGGTGTGCTGAACATGAATATAACCTTGAAAATTTTTTATTAGCTCTCATTTTGAAGATATTTCATATAATTCACTTTATATGTTTCATGGTGTAAATTTATCCAGTAGGACTGCAACAACATCCTAAATCAGCCTAGAATGATGTAATATTGCATCACATTGCATAACACCATCATGCACACATCATCCCTAGTTGATTGTATCATTTTCTGATACAATGCAATACTACTGCCAGGCAGCTGCTGAAGTAAGCTGACGTCAGCAGTGCATTATAGAAAGCCCTGTCGGAAAGGTTGAGCATTGAAAATATTTCAGACTTTGTGTGAGATAGTTTAAGCTACTGTTCCATAGAACTGTTATTATTTTATCCATTTAGGCACAATACAGAACAGTAATGTTTCGAAAGTGTGTTAATAGCTTGGACAATTTCTGCTCTATTTGTGGGGAAGTGACATTTGCCAACCAGAAGAAAAGTATCACTTCTCAAGTGAAGAAAGCTTATCATCTACTTGGGATGCAAGGTTGGTGACCAAGACAAGTCTTGGGCCCCTCATAGATGCTGGGCTACATGTACAACACAGCTTTCACAGTGGTTAAATGGCAAAAGGCCATCAATGCCATTTGCAGTCCCCATGGTGTAGAGAGAGCCAAGCAACCACATAAAAGACTGTTACTTCTGCCAGGTTCCTCCTCTTTGTGGCAGAATGGGAAAACAAAAGAAGTTGAGAATAGCCTACCCAAACATTCCATCTGCATCGAGACCAGTTTCACATGGTGAGGGACTTCCTATTCCAGAACTTTCAGCACAATATTCTCTTGATCCATCTAATGAGGACAAGGGTGAGCTGGCCTGTCCCTTCTCCTGTTCCATCAGCATGCAGTGATCCAGATTTTCACTGTGGTGCATCATCAACCCCACACAACCTAACACAGAAAGAACTAAATGACGTGGCTGGTGATTTGGACTTATCCAAGAACAAGGCAGAATTGCTAAGATCAAGACTCTAACAATGGAATCTTGAAGAAGATGTCACAATTACTTTATAGCGAAAGCTAAGCAATGATTAAAGAGGGAGTTTTTGTGGGTCCTCAGATTCAAGAGCTCTTCAAAGATGACCAGTTCAACAACTTGCTGCAGGGTAATGCAAAACAAGCATGGAATACTTTTCACCTTGTGTCTACAAAATTTCTTGGGAATGTTATGGCAGAAAACTACAAGGAACTAGTAGAAGACATGCTGATCATTATCAGAAACTTGGCTGCAATATGTCTCTCAAGATCCACTTCCTTCATTCCCATCTGGATTTCTTCCCTGAAAACTGTGGTATGGTTTGTGATGAACATGGTGAACGTTTTCATCAAGATATCACATCAATGGAACAAAGATACCAGGGAAAATGTCCACTACAATGCTGGCTGACTACTGCTGCACACTCCCCAGGATGAAGAAATCTAAGAAGTAGTCTATGCCTTGATTTTTTACAGGTATTAACTGTAGGCCTATTACTATTGGCATGCATTTTGTGTTGTAAACATCAATTGATTGCAGATTACAAAAAAACTAGAGCCAAAATTAGAGTTTGACTGTCATATTAGTGTTGAGCACATACAAATTGATAGGAAATGACTAATTTTATTTCAGTAACATGACTTTTGTAAAATTTGTTGACCAGTGTTATTATTCTTTCTGATTCCATTGTATGGACATGTCTAAATTTATTTAACCATTTGCAATTAATGTCTTTCAGTTTTTGCAAATGTTTGCTATTTTTATGTTATTATGAGTGCTTTTGTACAAATGCAAGTATTGGTTGGAAGTTTGTGTTACTCCATTTCAGTATGCATTATCAGCAACCAAAATAAGTTTGAAGATGATTTTCAATTTTATGACAAAAGTTGAAAGCAAAGACAATGTTCAGTATTTGTTTTGTGGCAAACCAAGCAGTGCGAGTGACACCACCAAGCTGCTTTCCAGGAACTGCTTTATGTGTACTTATTCCTGCTTTTATTTTATATTGGTGATATTTCAGTTGTGTGAGTTATTTATTATTCTATGTAAATCTATTTTAATTATTTTACTTTTTTCTCTTTCCATTTCCATTTTATAATCTTTTGTGTGCAGTTTTTTTCCTTTGTTTTTTCTTGACATTATTAGCTTTGCTTGATAAGAGATTTTGGATTAATTTCTGCAGTTTAGTTGTTTATTACTTGCTACTATATTGTCTTTATTAATTTCCTTCATATGCTCTTTTTTGTTAGTCAGATCTTCATATAACTTAAAGTTGGATGCTTGCGTCTTATGTCTATACCTTATCAAATAGCTATGAATTTTTTTCTTTGTGCTGTGTAAACTATATCTCATTAGTTTTGATATGGTGTATTATTATAAGCATTGTTTTCTAGAGATCTGGAAATTTTTCTTTTTAGTCCCTATTTTACTCCAAAGTTATTTAAGGAAGAGTGTTACTATTTCTAGATAGAATTTCTATCTTAATGGCATTATGATTTCTAATGTTTTGAATTTACAAATATTATCTTTGCATCTAATATGTGCTGTGAATATTTATGCTTATATGAAATGCAGTTATAATCTCAATTTTCAGGATGCAGAATTTTTTATATTTACCAGTCAGCTCTCTATTGTTAATTTTGTGTTTATTCTTCTATCACCTTACTCATTTTTCTTGAAAATAACTTGTCATAAATTGAGAAAGGTGACTTACTTTTTCTTACTCTAACTACTGAAGGTTTCTAGATATTTTTCCTTGAACTTCCTATAAGTTCTGCTCTATTTGTGATGCTTCTCTGCTATTTGGTGCAGAAACATTTACAACAGTTATATCTTCATTGAAAATTTTACATTGTGTTATTGTCAGTTGGTGTCCTTGTTTTGTTTAATGTGTTTTGTTCTGAATTTTACTCTGCCAGTTGTTAAAATTATAAGCCCTGCTTTCTTTTTATTTGGTTTTACCTATTATATTGTAGCCAATCTCTTTATTTTCATTTTCTGAATCACTTTGTTTTAATTTTAATATAGAAGCGGGGTTTGACTTGTGATTCAGTTTTTGTCTTTCAATTAGTATAGACCATTTAAATTTATTGATACAACAAATATGTTTAGTCATAATTCTATTACATTTGGTATTTTATTTATTTTTAAAAGACTTGTTTGTCAGAGCTGGGGTGTAGGCCATGCATTTAAAAGATACATGTCAGAGCTGGGGTGTAGGCCTGAGATGTGGGGGTGGTGGTGAGAGGATTTATCAGAGACAGAGTGGGGAGCAGAACAGGCAGATCTACTGAAATGCACTGTTGAGGGGAGCAATGGGCCAGACAGGAGAGGTCTGTTGCACCATGTGGGTCAGCTCCCTGGCAGGGGATCAAACTCATGCTGCAGTGGCTGCGATAGCTTCATAGTGCTGAGACTTAACCCCCTGCGCCACCAGGGAGACCCCACATTTGGTATTGTATTTTTATTTATTGATTTTTTTTAATTTAGTTCTTTTTTTTTTAATTGTTATTTTTATTTTTGTCTTTTACATTGCTGTATATTCCCCGTAGGTTTCCCACCACAAATTCCCCCGTGAACCATCACCACAGTCCCCTGTGCTCCCCTCTCCCCCGTTCTGAGCCCCAATCCACCCCCGTCTCTCGCTGATTGTCGCTCTTGTATTTGGTTCCCCTATATTCCTGTTATAAGTGAGACCATTCAATATTTTTCTTTTTCCTTTTGGCTTATTTCTCTGAGCATGATCCCTTCTACACATTGGTATTTTATTTTATTTTATTTTTTATCTTGACTATTTATTTATTTATTTATTTTTTTTTTTTTATTGTTATTTATGTCTTTTACATTTTGTATTCCCCTTGGGCAGCCCACCACCAATTCACCCATGATCCATCTCCATGGCCCCTGTATTCTCCTCTCTTCCATTTTGTGCCCTTATCCTCCCCTCCCCCCACCCCACCCCCCTACCGCTGAGTGTCTCTCTCCCACCCAGCCTCCCTATAGTCCTGTTATAAGTGAAACCATTCGATATTTTTCTTTTTCTTTCTGGCTTATTTCACTGAGTATGATTCCCTCTAATTCCATCCATGTCTCTGCAAATTGCATGTGTTTATCTTCTTTCC